>KB309694.1:421467-456223 GCA_000328365.1 Capitella teleta
CTCAAGTTTTTTTCGTGGTCTCAAATTTCATTACCTTTGCTAGGGTAGGTTATGTTTTCATGCGAGTTTGTAGCTGTAGCTGTAGCTGTAGCTATGCACCCGTCATCTGTCACCCTAATTGATATCTCATATTGATCAGCAAGTGCCATTCACTAAACCCAACGAAATGTGTAAAAGATATATATTTGCAATTCAGATCAACCTCTTTATTTTCCTTCTTATTCTTATAAATGAAACATATTAAATTTCCCCACATGTACATGTATATAAATTTACGTGGCCAACAGATTGCAGATTGAAGTCGTGAAAAATGGAAACCTGCGCAAGAAAATCAGCATTTCTTCGTTTCCTCGCCTCACCAATTTACGAAATGGAAGAATAGATGTCGCGTTAGTAAAGTTTAATAAAAAGCTGTGTTAAGTGTTAACAATGGTACTAATCGCTATTTTGATTTACGTTCATTCTGATACTAGAATCATAATGCCCAGTTGTCTAAATCCGAAGCACTGACTATTTTGGGGTTTTGCCCAAGGAGCCAATGAGACCAAACCGTATTCGAGCATCTCTTACTCGGATACGGACGGATTAAAACCCATACATTTAATGCCTATTCATGGTCTGGGGCCATGTTTACCACCAAAAGTGAAATATCACCGAATGTTGGTTGCAATCCATTGATTGGGATAAATCGGTATCAATTAATTTATGTGGGTGAAATTGGAATAGAAATGATAGGAATAGCAACATGGAATGTTACACTAACCGTACCGAATATATATTTCACTTATCTTTGTATCTTTTTACATATGCAACCTATTTTGTAAGACATTGTGAGAAAATTAAGCGCAGTGTCCTTGAAAAACATTGCATGGAGTCATTAACATAACTTTGGAGTAGATAAACCAAAGACCTAATACCAAGACAGCCAGCTCGCATATTTCCCTATGGCTCGCTTGTTTATTTTAAGCCTATTGGAATGAAGTCAAGAACAATTGTCCAGTGTCCAGTTTTACCGGATTTTGTAACAGTGCAAATATTTGGTGCTATATTCGTAGTTGCACTAGGACTTTTTAATGTGCTTGCGAATCAGAGATCAATTCAGTCAGCAATGCTTGTGGCGACCTCGATTAGCTGAAGCCCAGATTAACAGGCAGAATACGCGAGCTGGCTGTCTTGACACAATAAAAAGGTCTTTGAGTAGACTACTTTTGGTCCAATCGGAATAATTGTTGTGCTATCGTTTCTGAATATCCCCATTGATTTATATAATTTAAATTCATTTTTGTTGATACTGTTGTGTACTTATTGTTATGATTTTTTTCAGGCTGTAATAAAATTTATATGAATGCCTGCATGATTGCTGTGAGCGTGTTGTGGATGCGGAGAGGGAGCGATGAACACATCGCAAAGTTAACCAGAATTCCGTGCACAAAATAATAATAAGCCCGAACATCCGTCTAGTTGCCATTCGTTGACTCTTTCTTGCTTACAAGCATAAGTATATTATGAATAATCGACCAATTAGCAAACAAGAGAATAAAACTAACTCATAGCGCATTGTGAGATACGTACGTGAGAGTATTTTATTTATTTAAGTGCAGAATAAATTCATAATTTTCTATGCACTTACGATATCGGTTCGTGCATGCAACTGATAATATTAAGTAAATTAGGTAACAATTAAATAACAATGAAGTATAAGGGTCCTCTCTTGTTCAATTGGTAAGTAATCTATAATAAACCTGCAATCGACAGAACACAATCACATAATTCACCGAGTAATACATAGCATGGCAGGGGTGAATGGAGTGAACTGGCAACTGGAGATCCGGGCCAAATGATCGACAAGCGGCCTCATGGTATAGGACACTCAATCCACACTAATTCGACACGGATTCAGAGAGAATTGAATCAGAAAAGAAACTTGATTTTAAAAACAGTTTTCTCACATTTTTGTCCGTTGTAATATTTGCACCGTGAGGATTCGTGCAGTTTGAGGTGAAATCCCTCGGTGATAAGATCATCTTCCAAACAGCGAATAAACGACTCCTTGTCTGCGGGAGATTCCCAGGGTCCGATAACCACATTGGCCTTGCTGACCACACACACGTGCTGAGCGTTGAAATATGGGGCTTTAGGTTCGATTTTTTCGCGGAATGCGTGAATGAACACTGCTCCAACGTGATTAGTAACTGCTTTGGCTATCGCTGTTCGAATCACTTTCTTCTTCACTTCAAAATAATCTGGAAATTGTTCCCTGCGGTTGTCCTTGACGACCATCTGAGCCACAGCCGGCGTCAGTTGAAGTTCTTCCATAAGAGGGTATATATTGTAATAGCAGGCGTCTTTATACACAGCAGCGGCGAGGTTGTTTGGTGGCAGGGTGTCATTGCGGAGGTATTCCAAGATGTGAACAAACATAGAACCATTGCTATCGATGAAATAGTATCCTTGCGAGTCCTTGTCCAAGCGATGTCGACCACTGAACATCGAAGCCAACATCGAATCCTGATACTTGCACAGTGTTGAAAGCCGGGTCATGTATCGATATCCACCGACATTTAGAGCTACCAAATTGGGAATTTCTTCCTGCAAGGTAAACAGAGATAAACGACCATTAATCACAAAGTATACTAGAATGACGCAACATGACATAAGTGCAATGTATCCGAGGGGGCACCGAATAGCACAGTGAGTTAAACCGCTGTCTGCAATCCTATGCCGACCGTGGGGGTCGAGGTCCCGGGTTCGAGACCCGATCAGGCCACGGGCGTTATGATTGTGAATTATAATTGTAATTCTTCGGTGACTCTGCAGTGCTGCCCAACTGCCTAACAAGGCCGTGCACTGTGTACTACTGTCTATGGTAGTATGCAGGATAAAGAACCCTTGGGGTTGGGTGGAGCCGTAAAACCCCATCACTCACTCACTCACTCGCAATGTATCCGCAAACAGTTGTGCAAATGTGAGCTGTGTGATTCAACGTATTGTTGAATAATGAAAGAATGAGCGCGTATAATAATGTTGGACACTAATACTGACACCCTGCCTCACGTTGGGGCACGCGTGCAGGGAACTGGCACTTTCCCTGGCTCTACGTACATAATACATGTACAGCTCTTGGATCATACAATAACGTTATATGGCTGCATTTAATATTGTAGTCAGCAATAATATATTATTGCACAACACCAATAATTATTTATCTAATTCCGATGAAATGTAAATCATGCATGATCGACATTCTTTGATGGTGTTCTTTTTGGGCAATGCGTCATGAGCCGATTTGTCGATTGACCGCGTTTCGTAATTCACGTAACATGTTTGGTATACATTATTTCGTAAGATAATCGATGATCCGTCGATCATAATTTTTTTGTAGACTGTTTTGCCTAAAAGGAATTGCCCAAATCTAAGCTGCATGCAAGTACATTGCGCAACGCTCACAATAATTGCGTATCTCGAACGAGGCATGAATTACTTGGCAAGTCAGCCATACGAATTATTTCGCGAGATGTAAAAAGGCCATGCATACACATATACATACTTAGTATATAATAATAGCATAAAGCTGCATTGGCATTAATTAATATTAAATCGAGTAGGATTTCTACGAATAATACGAGCCTTGTTCAACGACACATTGATCGCGTTTTTCGTAAAAACCATGTTTAAATTTTGTACATGTACACTTTCTACACTAGGTACGGTGAGCAAGCAACGACACACATTTATAATTAATTTGGTAACGTGCATGGTTCTCTCTTGCACTTAACTTATATTTGTATCCGATAAAAACAGATGAATAAATAAATGATAAGAAACATGAAATGTAAATATAAAAGGTAGTTTCGTGTCAACTGCAATTACCTATATAATATTAAAATGTATTTTTGTAAAAGCGTAAATCTACAAAGATTGTACTCTAAATGGTTTTAACATGCATCATAACAATCAGTTAAAACATTGTAAAAAAGATGTGTTCTTAATCGAACTTTAAAATCATATGTACGTATAATGCATATATATGGCAATTAAAGGACTGCATGTATTTAGTCAATAGAGTTGATAAATTTACATATGGATATAATGATTATATGCACACCGAGATATAGTGGAAAATTAACAACATAATTAATTGGATGAACATAACTAAGTTTTCATAGTTGCGCGTTTAATTGCATGATTATATTTAGTAAAGTGAAGTACGCACATGTGAATAGTGAAGAGAGATAAGACATATTCCTTCTCGTGTTATCTGAATTTTCAATGAAATATATAAGCCTGGCCATGCACTACGATAATACCTTATCTGCATAAACTGAAGTCATGCAATTAATTTGGAGGTTGAGAAAGTTTTCAAGGACTTTGAATCGATCAATCGCTCGATAACAAACTCGTTGGACTATTTCATGTGATTTCGAGCGGATTATATATATTATACGTGTGGAACTACAAATGATAAGTCATAATATCATATCCACTGGATTATATACAGACTGGTCCATTTTGTTGTTCCGAATAATGATGAAATTCCCTATGGGATTTTACCATTGCGAGACGTTGTTACGGCGTAGTTGCTATAGGGGGATTTTGGTCGCCAGACCTCACACCATTGGATTTTTTTTCTTGTGGGGCCACGTGAAAAAATGTTTTCTTTGCAAGGAGTCCACGAACCCTTGAAGATCTTAAAGACTTCATAACCAACGCGTTCGCTGAGATCCATCAGAAGTAGGAACCCTGCGCGCGCGTCTGCGACAGTGTTGAGATGCGACTCCAACTCTGCTCCAATGCCAATGGGGGTCACCTCGAGCACCTTTTGTAATGATCCATATTTTTATTTTTTTATTTTTTTTTTCTGATATGTTTTTAGATATCCTTTACAGTTATATGCAATAAATACCATAAATTTACATTGCCACAATCATGTCAGTCACTCCAGAGCACCTTAGCAACCACGCCGTAACAACGTCTCGCAATATGGTAAAATCCCATAGGGAACTTCATCATTATTCGGAACAACAATATGGACCAGTCATATATACTCTAGGCCTAAACATTGATTCGTGGAAAAACACATTATTTAATTATATATAGGGCTAAAATTTTTTCCTTTATACAATTGGGACATCATGAGTAAATGCTCTGCATCATGCATGTATATAATATATAATAATTATTATGGTGAGTGTGTAATATTACATGCATATGGCACATTTGACTGCATGTAAAAAACATAATTAAACTATATATACTGAAGCCGAATTAGTTGTGCCAGCTGTATATAAATAGTATAATATTATGAGCAGCTCATGATCACAACAAATTTAGGCAATATAGGGTATCATCAGTTTGGTCGGCCCATTCCGTTACGCGCTCCAGTACGTAGCTGGTATATATTGTAACTATTAAATTAAACTATATTTTCACAGAAGAATTAATTGAAATAATTCTTCGCAACGCAATGAATATTCCTTGTAAATAAACTTTTGAATTCCCTATACACCGAAAACATGTTCACAATATAACTATACATTCTTTAGTTAAATTATGATATATACATGTATAAATATTAATATAATATCATTATTATCATCGCAGGCCTACCGAAATGCCGCCCTCGCTCCCTTTGGAGAATCTTTTCCCGACAATGTGACCGAACTGTCCAAACAGCTGCCTCGATGAATGAAGAGGGGGATTTTCGCTAATATCTGACTCAGATATATCCTCAATGAGACCATCTTCGGCCGTATCCATTGCTCTGGTCGACATGCACACGGCGCATGAGAGCACTTTGTTTACCAGGCGCATTTTCAGCCAATCAGCGCTGCGCATTCTGTTCGGCTGCGGCGCTGCTGTCAGTCAGCTGTCATTTGTCAACATGGGGGTCAGAAACGGGAACCTCGCAACAAATCCCTTTAAATCGATGCCCAATTTCCGGGCGTTGGATTGTCAACCCGAAAATGCCAGCCACACGTATCCCACGAAGCTCTACCGATCATCCAGACCGGATTTCCTGACTCAAGAAGAGGTGGAAATCTTCCAAAAAGAACTTGGCATCAAGTGCATTATTGATGTACGTTCAGTTCGTGAATACAAGAGAGCCAACGGACGCAAGTTGTTGAACGATTCCTACCCTGGATTCAAGGTTCAACTTCCCCGAAAAATGAAATACAAGCCTGGAGATCAGGTTGAAGCCAAACCGGTTAAACTATTAGCTAATGCACGTGACTTGGATCAAAATCTGAAGCATTATTTCATGGATTTCTTCAAGCTGAATTACGTGTGGGCGATCTACAACAGGGCCCCTCTCTATGTCAGGCTCTACTCACTCCTTTTCCTCATTCTTGACCTCATTCTGATGACAAACTTTGTCTATTTTGTGAGGATATTCGCAAAGAATGTCCTCAACAAACAAGGTTTGGTCGGACAGTACATCGATATGCTGCACTACAGTCAGGCTCAGATCTGTGCAGGTATTCAAGGCCATTGCTGATTGCACTCATCTATTAATGTCCTCATATCTCCTCCCAGCATTGAAATTGCTTTCTAATCGTGAAAATGTTCCTGCTCTTATCAACTGCGCTCATGGAAAAGACCGCACTGGGATGATCTCTGCAATGGTGTTAGGCTGTCTGGGAAAATCTAACGAGTATATTGCTTATGATTATGCAAAGTCTGAGGTAGGTGTAAGAAATTATAATGTGTCTAATTATCTTGTCATTGATATTATGCACTTGCAGACTGAGCTAGCCCCAATGAAAGAAAGGTGTTACAAAGAAATTGTGGAGAGATTCCATATGTGTGAGTCTTTCACGACAGCCAAGGCTGAAACTATGCTCCATGTTCTGCAGTACATCGACAATGAGTGAGTGTTGAGAATTAATGAACCCTTAACACCACTTATAGATAGTTGTGATACATGGAATTGAAAGTAATTTCAACACTGGCACCATAGGCTGAGTGGGTAGAACGTAGGACTCAACCCACATCACAAAGCTCAGTGATCGACCAGGAGGTCTGGCCTCCCAGTGCCAGTCACGTTAAAAACTACCATTTATGCCAAACGCTTTAATATTACCTTAATTAAAGAGGACCTCTGTTCATTTCGGAACCTTTTTAGATCAATTCTGTGGGCCATTGTGAGTGACAATAGAACATTATTGAAATTTTTTGTTAACTCAATGATATTCAAGACAAATTAAAATACGAATTTCCTGCTCAGGCAGAATAGCTTTAAACAAGATGAGTGCCAGATTTCTTTTATGAGAACTGCTGAAAGATCTGCTCACTCGACGGCTCCCATTGCTAAACAGGTAGCATCACCATCATTTGGTTCCAACTTTCATCCACCAACTAATTACATAACGCCTTAGATATCGAATCCCGCTATTGCGACATCTGTGCATGCATGCGACGCAGCATAAACAACGTCCAATTGCGAGCTAATAAATATTCATGAGTCCCTCATGACATCAGGGGTGGTAGGAGAAGTATATAATAGAGGCTTCTCCAACTATATACGGAACATTTTTCTGGATTTTGCCCGGGCTTTCACTGAAAAACCCTGTGTGTAATCAAAAGTTTGCTCCCTCATGCAGGGAAAGATAGAGATTTGCAAGCAGATCTCGTACCTCAGATGATGCACTCGCTAAATGGCAACTCCTCCCCAATTATGTTTGGAGCGCCTTTTACACACTAGCTTTTCACCGCAAAAACTTTTTTTTCACACTGAATATTTATTTGTATTGTTGTGTAGATCCTCATTTTGCTTAGCATGTATCATGGTAACGCTAGCCCTTTAACAATTGGAGAATAATTTTGTCACATCACCACAGTCTCAAATCGAACGCGAGAAGAAAGCGAGATTTTAAACCTCTCAAATTCGATGTTCCGATAATATCTAGGAATTAACATGCATCAAGGGTATTGTCTAAAAATATGTCAGCCAAAAGGTGTATAATTTGTCTTTTGGGATGCATCCTCTATCATCTGTTACTAGTTTAAAACAATCATAGGTCCTCTTTAAGCACCATATAAAACCAATATGTATTTGGCTGTCTGTTCCTTTTTTACATTTGGTGTATTAAAAGAATAATTATGAACCTCATTAATATTTTACTCTTATGTTTGTGTAAATCTCAATATTATACTGTTATTTCTCCAGATTTGGCTCCATCAAGTTGTATTTGGAGTCAATTGGATTTACTGAAACTGACCAAGAGAACCTGCGTAGGAACCTGCAAGGTTGAACAACCAACTCGAACAAGTCTCCTTTTGCAATTATATACACCAATGTATTCACAGTATTTTGTGACAAAATGTCTTTAAATGTACCACTTTTTGTATCAGTCACAGTAGAAAGATATTGATAACATTCAGCAACAATTTTTGTGCGTTATAACGGTTCATTTTTAGTTGATATTATGTTGATCTTCGTTTTTTGAGTTATCACAAACAGTTGTTTTCAATTATTCTGTTAATAATTGCTGGCCCTTACACTTATACGCCTTATCGCAAACCATAACATCAAATGCCATGCAAGCTCGACCCTTTATTAGACCAGGTAACTGAAACATTAATTTTTCTTCTCTCCCACACTGTGTGGTGCATATCTGGTATCATACTTTGATAAGATAAGCATTTGATTAGTGGTAGCCTGCTTCTTGATATCGGGGTCACATTGATCTCAATATTATTTTGATAGCTCAGCCTCTCAGGAATCACCCAGACCCCTTTTGATTCAAAGATATGAAGTCATTTGTGATTCAGTAGTGAACCATTTGTTACTAGTCAGGGTATAATTTTAACTCACAGTTATGTATAATATATAACGTGATTTATTCCTCCCAGTTCTTGCCTAGAGTACCTTGGAATAGTGCAATGCTCCTCTGTTAGTGAGATCGAGCTCTTGTCACTGTGCTTGTTCATCAAATATTGATAATATTTCAACATATTCTACTGACTCAGACTGCCATGTTAGTCTTAGAACAAATGCTTCATCTTCTTATCACGATATTGTTTTTATTTTCATGTTATTCATTCCTCTTGATTGTTGGTTTGTTTGTTTTTGTTTGTTTTTTTTTTTTTTTTTTTCTCTCAGTCAATTTCCACAATATTACAATGTGCATATATCCACTTTTCATTCAAGTGTTTCTTCTTTCAGTCTGAAATTTGAATACTAGGATCGAGGTATTGGGTTTGTGTTTGCAGTGTTCAATTTTACCTCAGAATGCTACATAAAAATTTGGTCGCAAACTTGTTTATGGATGTAGATGTAATTCAAAATGTGTTACAAATTCATAACAATGTTGTCAGTCTATGGTTCTATGACAGAATAAGACCATTCGCTTATATGTAACAATTTATCAGATCCTTATAAATTGCCATAAGCTGTAATCAATTACATAATTCCATGATTTGGAAGCATTGAGCTATGTATTTCTTAATAAACATTCTCGTTGTGGTCCATTCCAGAGATCTCAATATATTTTTGGCTATTCTTGTCAGATTCATAAATCACAAATTATCTTCAGTACAAATAAAACTTGCTATATACTCTTTACTTGGTTTTAGCACTTGCTTAATTATTCAATAAGCGTGATTGAAATGATAAGGAACCTATTATTGAAGATATTCTGCATTTTTCAAAGCTCCCAAGATTGTAAACATTAATTTACAGATAAATTTATAATTACCAGTAGTTCCCGTATTCGGGCTTCATGTATTGAACCCGATTCTGGGTCGCACTCCCCCAGCTAATGGGGACTGCAATTTATCCAACTGCAGGGCTAAAAAAACAAGAACGTACACAACGCAGTCAGAAGAGAACTCAGGGAAACTGAACTGTGCCATTTGAATCTTCTATTGTGCATAATTAAAATAATTATCAGCCAAGGACATGAATGTATAAACCCTAGTAAATATAAGGAGTCTATTTTTTTTTATTTTAGCCGGCTGAAGTAATTATCAAAATGTGAAACAAACCTGATTTGCACAAATGAGAAAAAAGCACAAGGGTTACATCCAACTCATTATTTTGTATAAAAACAAAAACACAGAGCATTTTAACGCTGCTGCATCAATGATCTGTGTAAATAGAATGACATAATCATGACAGATGCCGGCTGTTTGATCTGCAGTTATAAGTCGTGTCATCGTATTGCAGGGGGTGAATCAGAGATATTACGACAGCTCAAAACCAGTGTTGCTGGTGATAGCATAGCGAAGCTTCTCTCGTAGAGTGGACTTCTTCTGGTAGTTAGGGAGTTTGAGCAAATTGAAACATGTCGATGAGGTCGGCAGACGTGACACCGGGTCACGCTTCCGGATGTTGAAGAAACCTTTGAGCACACTTCCCACAGTGTCTCCTGTGTCCTGTGGGAAGGAGAAGAGTGTGTGAGGTATAGCTGAGACGTCACTGACGCTGAGACGTCACTCACCTGATCATCGCTGACTTCAACACAACGAATAGAAAATGGAGGTTCAAGATTAGCAAAGCCAAGCAGTGGGGGCTTTGAACAACTGGTCACAAACTATAATGTTGAATATAATGTATGTGAATATTGATTTTAAGAAATTCTGTATTCACCTTGAGAAATAGACTTCTCTCTTTTGGGTTGAAATCTTTGTCCAAAATGTCCCATAACCAGCTGACAACTCTGTGGTTGTTATGGAAACCACCGTAATACTGCGTGTGCTTTCTACAAAGAGAAATCATACGACTCAGGTAAGTCAAATGAATTGGTGCCACAAACCTAAGGTCGTCAAGGTCAACATCTGCATTATCCCCTGATATCAACTTCTGCAGTTCATTGGTTGAAAACATCGCCAGCCAATCAGGATTGATGATGGCACGGAAGCCTTTGATGAAAGCGCTTGTTTGGTCTTTGATTTGAGAGTGCATCTTGAAATGAGCCATCAAGTGAACGTAATTAATCCTACAGCAAACAGGAAACAACTTTTGGAATGGTAAAAGAAATAGGATCGGCTGTACTTGTTTTCATTGGTCACTGGAATGACACGACCTCCAGGAACCAACTCATGAGTCACGACCTTACCCAGGATGTCTTCATCATAGGAGAAGGTGAATTCAAGGTCACTGATGTCACCTTCGTAATGCTGATGATGAGAATGGTTACATGAGTTCACGAAGTGGAAAAAGAGGATGTGAGAATCTTACTTTGACATAGGTCAGACTTCTATAAAGTTCCGGATCCAATGAAGGCAGTTCATCCATTGAGCTGTAGGTGGCGCCATGTTGGTGACCCATAATTTGACTCAGGAAGAATGGCGCGAATGGCACGTCAACCACAATTCCCTGTAAACATCACAATAACACAGAATCCTCACAGAATAACAGTCTCCAGACTTCACACCTCATACACAGCTTTTCCGAGCATCCGACCAACAAATTCGAAGAGAGCCAAGTGATTCTCTTGAATTGAGGATGTTGATGACGGGTACAATTTCTGCTCACTGGTCACCTATCATTACATTCTTCAGAATATATGTGAATTAATAACCAATAGGTTACCTTGAAAAGATTCAACGATGGATCAAAAACCCTCATGATGGTTTCTTCAAGGAATTCCTTGAAGACTCCATCCTGGTCTATTCCTGCTTCATCTAAACCCTGAGACAATTGTCTTATAGAACGGCATAATTATATTAAGGGTAACAAACAAACCTGTTCATTGATGAACTTAACCCGAATGATTCCTTTCAGAGCATTGCCAGGCAACATTGACAGTTGTCGGTAACCATCCTGTAAGGAAATGGCATTGAGCATGAAAGGAAGATGGGCACGCAGAGAGGAAATAACAGACCTCGATGAGGCGAGGTCGATGAACTGTGATGAGTGTGGAATGAGGAGAGGCACAGACAGACTCGGTGACACCCAACACTTCTTTTTCTTTGGTGATGTTCTTACGGAAAAGCATCACTCGCTACAGATGAAAAAAAAAACCACGAAACCAGTATGAATCCAACACGGGGAAGCCGGTGAATTACCTCTTTGTGCGGAATAATGTGCGGAACCTTCTGTAGAAGAAAAGTAGCAGCTGATTTTCTGCCTCTTTCCAATTCCCCCATGAAAACAGATATCCGAATATCTCTGAATAATAATATAAATTATTGAATCGTTAAAATAAAAAGATTTCTGAATACAATGCTGTGCTTACTTGATGAGCCAATGGTTGGGAGGCGTAAAGCTACGTCTGCAATCGCGCTGGTAGAGCAGCATCAGGAACTGATGCACCGCTTGAAAGACTGCGTCATTGGTCGCAAACTTCCCGTCTAAATGGAGAGCATGGATTACATCACAAAAATGGACCACAGCAGACAGTGGTTTACCTATTTCCCCAGACCAGATTGCTCGGAAAATGAAATGATTGAGAAAACAACTGATGGCTTGAAGCTGCAATTGATTGAACGGTTTGCTTTGTTCGTACAACTCAATATCATCGAGAATTCTACAAAGAATGATTCTTATTGCACGCAGGGATTTGTAAAATTGAGCACAAACGTAATGATATGGGTGGCTGTGGCACAGCCTAAATGCAGGAGATGGAAAATAACGTGCGAAGTATCGTTATTGTGGGCTGATATGACGTCCATAAAGGCCTTGAGCCCACATTGAGGTCCAAGATCCGTGATCAGTTTCCAGAGGCGAGGAAGTAAAACATCCTGACAGGTTAAACCTGGTCAATAAAAAAATACACATTTATGATATGAAAGAGTATCAACAAAATACCTGACAAAATACTCAATTTGAGCTGAGTCAGCGTTTGTATTGCGGTCAGGTACATGCCACATGCCAAGCAAGTGGACACCAGTACTGGACTGTCCAGTCGTACTTTACAAGTAGTTTTATGGGCAGCTGCTTTCTCCAGAGCCTTCTTGAATATGTCTGCACACAACATGAAATAATCGGATTTATAATAATAATTGAATATTAATAATCAGTGATTTTCCTACTCTTTGAAGTTGCTGTCTGATGTTTGACCTCTACCACAGCCTGGAGGTCATTGTAAGCAAAGAGTTGTTCAAATAGAATGTGCAGCATTTTAACGTTCCATAACATCTGGAGCTGCTGCTCGACTAGAGGCAGAGTTTCATAAAGACTGAAAAAAAAAGGAAATAAAGAGAATGTAAGCATGGTAACTGAGCACTCACCCAGGGTCCGTCCTTTGCTGGAACCAGCCCAGCACTGGGTGCCAGTGAGACAGACTTGACTTCTTGCTTTGCACGTAGATTTTACAGCACTCAAGAAGCCGTGTCACAACAAACTAAAAAGAGCCTTTCTCAGCTAATACACCTCCATGTTACCAATCTCACCATGAAGCTGTTAGTGCTTTCAACCAAACCTTCCATTTCAGCATTTCCTAACTGAATTAGATTCGCTGAAATGTAATATATACTTTGATTAAACTAATTAAGAGATAAGTGCTGAATGTATTACCCAGAAGGCAGAGTGAGTAGTTGCCCTCTAAGGAGTTAAAGACAATTCTTGTACTCTGCTCGTGACACAGAAGTTCAATGCTTCTACTGAAGATGCGATGAGTCATCATTTGAATCAAGCACTGGAAGAGAAGCACGATTAAAGATGAAGAAGAGAAAGTGATGGAGCACCTCTTGAGACATAATGTTCATGTGGTGAACCAGCGCAGGTACAGACAGAATGTGCAGCAGGAAAAGTGTCAGCAGATTGTCTGACAAATCTGCCGCCATGAGTGGCCTAGGACAACAAAATCAAAAGGAGTCAAATATTGTTGAACTGAGACACACCTCAGAGCGAGTGTTAGAATAGCTGTGAAAGAAGCAGGCCGGAAAGCGGGCTTCGACCTAGCTAGTCCGTTGTACAAGAGAGTCTGTGCAAAAGAGGAGATGGAGAATGCTGAAGTAGAAAGAGGAGATACCTGGAGGGCTGGATATAAACCTCTGGCGTTCAAGTGGCCCATGATGTTGTTGCATAACTGATTCATGCCAGGCTTCAATGCTTCTCCTGTTAAAATAACCTCATTGATGAATATCACATGGAAACGAGCAGTAAATGCCAGTAATGGAACATTCTGGCAGCAGATATTCCCCTTGTACAAAAACCAATGCATCTTTATAGCAATAAGGAGTCCACTTTTGATTTGCCGTGGTATCCGCAAATCTACATTTTCATTGCTTAGGCTTTTACTATTTCCATCTGTTTCCCTATTTTCACGTCCTTGTTTTATTACTGATGACTTTTTTAGGCCCATAATTATTGTCTCTCATTTAACTGTATTTTTTATTGAGTGTTAGTTCAATATAGAGTGGGCCAAAAGTAGTCTATCTAATCCATGTTAAAAACAAAACTAAAATTTGCTAAAATGTATCAACTATTCCAAAAAATAACTACCTGGTATGGATTGACTATGTTATTCTGTGCCCATTTATGCAAAGAATTTGAGTAAAAAGGGGAGGCCCTGTTTGCCGTCAAAAGTGGAAATATCGAGGAATGATGAGTGCACTCTATTAATTGAGACATATTGGTATAAATGTTAATGAAATTGGAATACACACCAAGTATTTATTTCTCTTATATTTGTGTGATTTTTACTCTATGATCTATTTTGTAACACTTTCTCAGAAATGCGTAGCACCATTGGAAACCATTGAGATCTTTTACATGGAATAGATAGACTATTTTTGGCCCACTCTGTATAAGACAAAAATAAATTAAAGAATCTCACAGAAAAGTAAGAAAAATACCTTTGCCAGAGATAATTCTCCATTTGTTAGGACTTGTGAATGTGATCAGCGTGGCCAATAACGTGCTGATGATGCGCATATCATTCACATTTTCTGGCTAAAAATACACAAAATATTGCAATCACAAACTTGCATGAGATCATGGTCTATACTTTGAGAAAAGAGAAGCTGGAACATGCGAATGTTAAGACGTGCTTCACTTGCTGAATCCATTGTAAGGTGAATTCCTTGTTGAGGACCAGGGAGCAGTAGCAGAGCTAAGGATCGAGAGAAATGTAAGAGACACAAAAGAAGGTTCACAGCTCACTTTGTTGTTTTCCGCTGCCATTGATGCCACGAGGTATTTGCACACGTAATCCAGTTTCTATCAAGAAGTTGGTGAAAGGTAGAATATTTTGCTAATTAGGACTTTTAAGAATTTAATGGCTATAAATCAGTTAGATGTTAACATTTAAAATTTGTGAACCTGAATCTCGTGATCAAATGTACAGAAGATGAGATAATTCTTCAGAGCTTTGAAGACATCAGAGGCTAAAGAAAAGATCGTGAGAAGAGATCTATAAACAGCAATGCAGAATACCTGGACTCAATTGGGGCTTGTATTCATCACTAGAATTTGCAGGCACTTTGAGTACTTCAGCAAGTGAACGCCTGAGTTATGAAAAAAAAAACAATTAAGTAACAAAGAAAGCATGAAAACGAACCAAAGATCTCTTTTCATGCGGCATTTGACAAGGAATCTGCGCACATACGTCTGGAAGAGTAAGAATTATTGCGAGTGAAAGGGCAAATAATGATAGCGCACCTGAATGCAGACTGCGGCATCCACCTTCTGCTTCATGATCGCTCTTTCATGTCGAGCAACTTTTGCTTTGTCCAGAAATTCATTCTTCTGTTCGGTTGCATCAACCTTTTTGAACATTCTGCCTCTAAATTGAAATCAGAAATTTGCTATCAAAAATGAATGATCAGGCAGAGGTGAGACTCTGAGGTGAAACTCAGCTAGAGAGATGACATGATCATGAATGAAGACATGATGCTCATCTTGCATGGTGCGTATAATGTAATTACATAATATAATACCACGTGACAAAAAAAATAGTGGTAAAGAGATATAAACAGCGTGGATTTGCTCCTTTCAGATAACACGCCATTTCATTTGACAGTAAAATCTGTGTTGTTGACCACCTAGTCAGCAAACCTCACTAGGCGACTAACTCACTAAGTAAATTTAGTACCATATAATCTTGGCAGATCGAGCTGAGAGCATTTGTTATGTAATACTTAACACAACAGTCTGTGTAGCCAGAAGAATCTGCATGGTGTCAGCCCAATTAAAGATATTCTATTCTTCGAATTTTGTTAACAGCATTAGAGATCGAGTGACACCAGCCATTAATACATCATAAGAAGTGATCTACATAACATGGTTTGCATGGCTGTGCATGGCTTTGCATGCTCTGAGTTAAGGCTGCACATATGGATCACGTTCTCTACCATTGCTGCAAATTGATTTAATCTTCATCTATAGAGATCATTTTAAGCAGCCTCATAAAGTCTTGTTTGTACATTTCCAAAGCATGGTTGCTGATAGTATACAACGTAGTACATTGCGTCTTATGGGCTTATAATCTTCACTTATGCAGTTGAGGAAAAGATTCTTGCGCTGATAATTAGGAATTTGCCTGCAGTTGGGAAAACAAATTCTTGCACTGGAAGGAAATTATACTCATGAAATTGACAGTGAGCAGTCTGTGTATAACACATGCCTTTTATAACTTCGCCTGCATCTAGGCAAAAAACTTGCTCAAAACTGAGACTGCTGACAGCCTGACACTGCCTCAAGCTTCTCTGTGCTATAACACTTAAAGTGAG
This sequence comes from Capitella teleta, assembly GCA_000328365.1. Taxonomy (NCBI): domain Eukaryota; kingdom Metazoa; phylum Annelida; class Polychaeta; family Capitellidae; genus Capitella; species Capitella teleta. Next base: position 438,088 of record KB309694.1, read on the forward strand.
ATATCAGCACCAAGCTTGCTGCTATAATAAAAACCTTGGCGCATGTGCGGGGGTAAATAAATTAATCAATTTCTGGTTTGAAAAAGGTCGGGTTGCCATTTAATAAGGAGTGTGCTTATAATCATAATAGAACCAAGAATCATACATTCAAGATTGATAGAATGTCTTCAAAAATAAAACAAAAAGAGAGGAAAAAAAAGAGAGAAAAAAAAAAGAAAAAAAAAAGACTATATAATTATAAGATATAGGTAAGTGACTTGTGTTAGTTGTGATTTTCACTTCAACACTTGTGGAATTCGTCATTTAATATCATTATCATTTATCATAATCATAAAATTGAAATAATAAAGGCCGCCTGGGATATAGTCACAAGCTAAATGCAAGGCTGCTGGTATGATGGTAGTAGGAGCATCACCCTAGTTCAGTGCCCTTGGATTGTTGCAATGCTATGGGCGTGTGATCTGAAAGCCGTGTGTCCGTCTCCAGTGTGTGTAGCCATCATTTCATGTGGTGTAGAGTGGAATTTCAACTCAAGCTTCAAACCAGGAAGGCACGGCAAGGGAGTAGCAGAGGAATTTGGGGGAAGAGATGAGGAGGCTGGCATAGCGCGGATAAAGGGAGAATAGCAAGAATGGAGGAAAGTCAAGCTTCTAAACGCTTGGAAGGAGCAACCTGTGGCACAGGAGGTACGAGGAGCAGCTCGAGGCGCAAGGCTTGGGTTCATGCAACCGATACTGCACAACAAAAAAGGTTAATCAAACGGATATCCCGGCAAGTAGTGCAGGTCATGAACTTCCTAGTATTCATATCGCCTGGTATATAGCCACAGCGCTAGGCGCCCGGCGGCCCTGTACGTAGACCATTACCTAGCTCCAGATGTACCCATCATTGGGGGGATGATTATCAATATAGAGGCTGGAACCGAGACTAACCATTACCCACTCCACACCAGGCGGCCTGGTACGTAGCTCACGGCTATATCCCCGGCGGCCTTGTACGTAGACACTCCGTAATTATTTAGTAATTAGTGGAGCCACTGGAGGGTCACACATTTGCAGTTATGGTAATAATTATGATAATAAATATGCCAGCGAGTAGATAAGTGAGCGAATAACAGGCACTCAGTGTGAGTAACAGGCGTTGTTGCTGCATTACATTGTTTTTCACTTCAGAGCTTAGGTCGACCAGTTGACAGCCACCACTTCGTCGTGTTTACCATTGGAAATTGCGATATCAGATTCAGATGAACCATGGTAAACGCCCAAAACGAAAACGGCATACAATTATTGATAAAAATCCTAAATTGAGATTTTAACATGATTTATTTTCGGGAAATAAAATGCTGATCCAAAACCAATATTAATTTGTTAACACAATTGTTAAACAACGTCAGATTGGCCAGAAACCCAAGTATTCGTTGTAGACGTTATACACATCAACACTTATCGAACACGGCTGAAGCTATTATTCCGCGCTTGAAATTTGTAATACATTATGATAGCAGAAAATTAGAACGTTATGATTTTAGGCAGGGCAGCAAACTGCAGTGTAATAAGGATAAGCACTGTACAAATTAAACCATCGTCTGTTTGCAGAGCTGCATGGAAAGGCAATGGATGAGAGTGGAGTGGTGGGAGAGTATGTCTGAGGACTCGACGAGAGAGGGAGACAGGCGTTGAGGGAGGAATTCAATGTGATCTTGAGAGATCATGTGATTCCGGAGGAGTGGAGAAGTGGAGGAGTAGATCGAGTGGCGCTGTTGAGCAAGGGTGGTCATCGGCGAGGAATTCTTTACGATAGACCGGTGGTGCAAGGAGAATCCGGGTGGAGCACTTTTGAGGAGAGGGAGGTCAAAGCAAAGATGTCCTTTGTGAGGAATATCCTGTGGGCAGGCAGCATGATTGCTGATGTGGGAAGAGCTGTGTTATGGGAGAGTGGGCTTCAGTCGGGGTGGTGGAAGGAAGTTTGGAAATTGGGATGAATTCCATTTGATACGGAGGAGGAGAGTGTCAGAGGCCGGAAGAGAGATGTGTAAGGTGGGAAAGGTCTGGCTACGGCCTACGGGGCATGACGAAAGAGAAAATGATTCTGAGGGGAGATTGCCTGCCAGTCAGGACCAATTCCTGCGTAGATTGGAGCAAAAAAAAAAAAAAAAAAAAAAAAAAATAAAAAAAAAAAAAAAAAAAAAAAAAAAAAAAAAAATTTTTTTTATTAAAAAAAAATTGTGGCGGGAAAGGTGGAAATTAAAAAAATTTATAATGTTAGATAGAGCAACTATTCATAAGATCACATCTAGCCTTGTTATTTCCCTGGCATATAATCACTTTTGAGCGCACTTCTACTGATATCACTGTCAAAGGCTCATTTTGGGTGCTAAACGTTTGATTTGTGGGTCTCTCATAACACTTTCAGGCAACATATCTGATCGCTGATTTTAATTGAGTACACTTCCTCTCTATTGGCTTTGGTGTGATGAAAATTAAATGTAATTATGCCCACACAAAAATGTAGTTACCACGAAACTTGCGCTAGGAAGGCGCATTAAAAAACACCCCCCCCCCCCCTATTTTTCGTCATTCGATCAAATGGCCACGCAGCCATTAAAAATAAGCATTTCGCCACATATGTTAAATATTTTTTTTATTATGTAGAATACATATTTACCTAAGGCATCTGTCGCTGCCTTAAAATTTTGCCTTAATGATAATTTTAAATAATATTTAAGAGGAACAAAATATTGACTGTACCCGTATATTTATGCAAAATTCTGGATAATAATTATATCACTCTATTTAATGATTTTATAATATATAGATTCCTAACATGATACGCCAATATCTTACTAAAGGAATAAATGGTGCTCTTCCAGGGAAATATAATATTGAGCCCGAATCATCTTGTCACGTTAAGTTTTGCTGGAACGTAAAAATATCATAAAAGGATTGCGAGAAACGTGTTTACGGGACCGTTTAGTTAGGTCTACTTTGGAGATGATGACGTAACTTTCTGAAAAATTCAGAGCTCGCAATTTTCATCCAGAAAGCTGACCTATATTTTTAAGTCAAATTTCATCATTCTGTGATATGTGTTTTTCGAACAACCCTCGACCCTCGTATATACGTGTCTCTAATTTAAACTGCACCCCAAATTACGAGAGTTAAATTGTTCGAAAAGTTCTCGGCCTAACGTAGAAAGCACAGTACTAGAGACGTGAAGTTTGGAGGTTAGATAAAGCAACTATTCACAACATCACAACTTCAGTTTTATTATTCCTTGACATAACTGCATGTAGTTTTTAATGGCGCACACTTTTACCGATATCACTGTCAAAGCCTCATTTTGGGTGCCAAATTTTTTATTTGTGGGCCTCTCATAACACTTTCTCGCAACATTTGATCTCTAATTTTCACCGAGTACACTACTTGGGTATTGGCTTTGCTATGATGAAAATTAAATGGAATTCTATAGACAAAAATATCCTAATTAAATTTATTTATTGAGAGGAACTAGTTGTAATTGGGCTTATCATCTATGAACGCACATAGAGACTGTGTTGGATGAGCAGTTGAATGTTCAAACCTGATTCTATTTGCCGGTAGTTTTTATAGATGGCTTAAAATCTGGGTTTAAATGATCCATTGCACTTATAATTGTGCATTGCTACAGTTTTGCACAATCGATTCTCTCGTTTTCGTTCTGATCCCTATGCGTATATAACATGGTATAATTTGTTTAACAATTTTTTATTGACATTCCATTTATTTCAGATTTTCATTCAGAAAAGAAAAACGTATACCGTACGTATTAGTTATCTTAAGAAATAGTTAATGATTGTATTTGTTTATTTGCAAGGGTTTTTTAATCCCTTTCAAAACTGTTGTAAGCAGAAACAGTCTATGCGAGTCAACCAGCGGAAAGTTTGAAACGGACAACTTTTGCTAACAATTGTCAATCAATCATCGATCAGGTGTGCGTCGCGGTGAGATTTAATTGAACTGACTCACAAGGCAGAGAAGTTGTTGATTAGAGCACATCTATACGAGACCGCGAAAAAAATAGATTCGCGAAAAACTTTCCGCCAAGCTCGACCGCAAAGAACACATTCCCCGAAAAAAAAGATGACCCCTCTTACCGTGAAAATCGAGTGCCACGAAAATTTCTAGATGATGAATCGCATTACCACACATTATATTTTATAAATTATGCTAGTATTTGCGTGATGACCGATAATTAAGCTGGTTTGTTAGCTCTCATAAAGGTTTATCAAAAGAGATTAAAAATAGGACAACCAAATAAGAATTCTAGCGCTGTTAAAGACATGTTATTCATCTAATAAGTGAGTGTCCTACAATAAAACACAACCCGTCCACTGCAGCAAAATCGAGGCGTCTATAGAATTAGAGGCATCCTATTGAAAAAAAAAAAAAAATGAGGCGTCCCAAAACTGAGATGAGGCGTCCCCAGGACGCATGAACGCATGGTCAGCTAATTAACAGTTTGATATATTGTAATGCATCAAAGTAAGAACTATTCAGATTCTAAACATATGACGCACTTAGCATTGATGTTTTGTTTTTGTTGTTTTTTGTTGGGGCTTGTTTTTCCCCCTCTGGTTTGGGCACTAGTTATGGCACAGACCATACGGGGCATATTACAATAAGTATTATTGGAATTACGATTGCTAGCTAGCGGGAATGCTGAAAGAACAACTATAATTGCGATTATTAATTAACCACTGAATAAACAACATAGTCATGGCCGGTGATCTTGCGTTGCCTTAATACTTCATGTATGGCTTAATACCTTTATGGGAAAACATTGTGTCGCTTATACTGATTTAAATGTCTGTTAAACACAAGAATCAAATAAAGGTAAATTGCTTGGAAATCATTATTAAAAGATTCATTGGATAATACCAAAACCATTTCTCCGCATTCTCCGGATGTATTAGCAAAATTGTACAGAGACCCGAAAATGAGCGCATTTGGCGGTTTTCATATCACATTGCGTTAAATCACATCCCAGTCCACTGATCAAGTGGAGAACAATTTAAACGAGGAAGTTTATTCAGAATTCCATAACTCATGCTTTTTGGCATGTTTACCAGCTGATTTGACTACCACGGAAGTTGTACAGAGCCGGAATTCTTCAAGGCATTCATCGATAATGGAGAGAACAGTTTCCACAAGGATAGTATCCCACCTCTTCCGTCAAACATTGACGCAACTCATCCAGGTTTGTTTGGCTGGACCTCCCTGTTGATTAATAGCGTGGAAAGTTTCGCCCACAAAGTATCGATTGGGTTCATATCTGGACTGCAAGCTATCCAAGGGAGACGATTCACATCTTTAAAATCAAGGGATTTCTGGATTTTCTTGTCTTTGTGGCACGAAGCGTGTCACCTTGAAGCAAAAAATTCTCACAAAAAGTCTCTCAATTTAAGCAAATGCATGGAAGCATTTTCTTCTTCCAGGATCCTCCTGTAGCCCATTTGGCTCAGGATGCCCTTTAGAAAAACGATTGGAGATTTTACGTTGTTATGGAAAGCTGCCCAAATTATTGGTCCACCACAGCCGGATTGAAATCTAGACTGGACACGCGTCGATCTCAGAAAACAATTCACATTTGCGCCACCGCACCCGGTCCCTGTCATCTTGCATGTACATGTACAACTCAAAACGGGCATCCTGGATTCGAAGGTTGGTCCTGGCTCAGTTGAGGCGAGCATCCCGATGTCTGTCGGTGAGCACGGGCTTTTCAAACAAGCCTCCTGGCTCGCAGGCCAGCCTGGATCAGTGTGGCGTTCACGAGTGTCTGAGAAACCTGGATTTCCTTGGTTTTCTGCCATCGAGCTCGAAGGATGCTCGTTGTTGTCGGTCGTCCTGTTGTACTGGAAAATACGGATCAGGAAGCGATTGTTTCTTCCTGAAGTCTATCGTGGGCGACCTGGTCGAGGTTTCTGTGTGAGTCAGTCTGGTGATGCCGTTCAAGGATTTTGCTGATCGTTCCCTTTGTGACACCCACTTGTTCCGCATATGAATATAACCTACGCTAGGCCAATTCTATGTGGTCCTTTAATAATATGCCATCTGTTATGCCACTTTAACCTTTTGGAGTTCTTGAGGATAAATTACAATCAGAAATCAGACTTCTATTTATGTTAACTAAAGAAATTAAACAACAAGAATCTTATTTCAAAGTAAAGCATCACAGTTTACAGAAATGAAACATGCATGCATGTAATTATTATGTACTTGGTAAAATAGAATAATACCAGTTTATACGTATAATAATTATATGCCATATAAATTGAATCCTCATTACTAAAGAAAAAAGGAAAAAAAAAAAAAAAAAAAACATAATCAGAATTCAAATTCCCTGACTCATTCACACAATATAAGGGGCAGTCCTTTGAATGTGCTCCATTCATGAATAAATATATTTATCTATCTATATCTATCTATGATTCTCCCCGATCAGATTTTCTGCGTGCAAGCTGTATCTTCTACGAACTGCTATTGCATAATTGTGTAGTATACACTTATTTGTACATTATTTGTTGTACTGCTTTGCCAGACATGCCCGGTGGTACATTGTGTAAACAGTTTGTAAATGTATCTTAATCAATCTTAAAATAACTTATTTCTTATGGTGCTTCAGAACTAAGAACCGGAGGGGGTTCCTTCTAGGCAACACCCCTGAGATTGACGAATCGGGACGGGGTGCAGTTAAAACTATAGATACATGCATGACCTGATGCAGGTCTGTGGTGAATCTGATGCATTTGTCAGTCTTTGCACATTTTTGTGTATTTTCGATACAAATCCACAGGACTAGTTTGGAAGATTGCGAGGCGATGGTATAATCGGCGCAGGAATCGCGCATCCGTGCAAGAGAGACGCACCACTGCAACCCCCTCGCCTAGAATCAGCTCACATTATGGGCAGTACATGTGCAGCTTCATCGACCCATTCACATCACGTGTAAATATTCATGATTGTTCAAAGGAAGAATATTTGTGATCGGATTTCTGCTCAAACAGTGTATTGCAATCAAAGCATTATATAGCCCTTAATTAGCGAGCTCAGCTGCCACTTGAACAATTAATAAAACTATGCCATGAGATATTGCATTGATACTAGTTGTATGATTGTTATAACTTGTCACAATAGTTTCACTGTCCTGGTTCTGAAATCATCCAAGTTTGATTAATAGCTATAAATTTATTATTGATTAATTGATTATAACCTTTTATAATTATTATAGCATGCATGATTACTTGCCATGGTGGCAAGCGATGTCGTTATATGATAAGAGACAAAGGCGATTTCCAAAACTATCGAAAATTTAGCCAGATATAGTTGGGCGTTTGAGGCAAATTACTTTTATGCTGTTGGTCGTGTACTATATATTGTGACTTCATCAATATACTTCATGTCATAGATATGGGGACGATTAATTGTAAGTGACTTTAATTGTTTGACAGAAACTGAAATCTGTGTTAATCGAGGAGACGATGATTGCCATGGGAATGGTTGGCGCGTACAGGAGGTTAGGGGTCAACACGCGATTATCACTTTTAATGACTGATGTCTGATCCTGTATACTAATAGAAAGAAGCTCGTCATCATATCTATGCATTGGGCAACAACAAAAAATCACGGACGAGTTAGAGAGGACCTCTGATTATTATGAACTACTGTAGTAATTAACGTGTGATATACATGATGTTTCCCGATTCCCAAAAGACAATTACGGATTTCGACTGACATTATTTATTTATTTATTTTAAACATTATGCTTACTGTTGGCTAATTCCTTGGTGCATCGAATTTGACAGGTTTACCATCTCGTTTCTACTCGCGTTCGATTTCATGCCGTCATGATGTCATTAAATTAACTCTCCTATTGTTAACAATGGGAGCCGTCAAGTGGACAGATTATTCCGCAGTTCTCATAAAAGATATCTCGCACTCATCTCGTTTCAAGGTATTCTACGGGAGTAAGAAATTGGTATTTAGATTTGTCGTGAATATTATTTCAAACTGACCGAATTGTTGAAAGTTGGTCTCTCAACACCCACAAAAGCCCATAGAATCGATCTATATACAAAGGTTCCGAAATGAACCAAGTCCTTTCTAATGTGATAAATTTTGCTGAAGATTAGATTACAGATTACACTTTAGATTGTAATGACGACGAGTTTGATTAGCAAAATGCGCATGGCTTACTGGCATCAACGCATGTAATATTACAATGATGTGCGATGTACGTCTTTATTGAAGAGAGTTTCGTGCCTCTGCCCATCCTTTGTGGAGCAACGTCTGAAGCACAGCTTCCACCTTCTCGTATGATACGCTCCCTGCCAGATTCTCAAACTGAAGAGGGTCTTTATTTATATTGTAGAGCTCCTTGCCATGAGGGACATTATTCTCAGTGGAATTCCACTCCGTGTATCTGAAGAATTTTGTTCTCACACTCCTGCCGAAGACCATGCCATCTTCCCTTTCGCGCATCTGCTCCATGAATACACGCGTCTTCCATATCGACGACTGCGGTTGGTGAACAAGCGATGCAAAGCTGCTTCCCTCAGTACACAGAGTCACGTTCCGAGAGTACTCTGGGCATGGAGGAATCGGTGGCAAACCAGCCACATCGACCAGAGTTGGGAAGAGGTCGACCAGTTCTACGAGGTGGTTGGTTGTGACACCACGGTCTGTTTGACCTGGAACCCTTAAAAGCAGAGGCACTCGAGCTGCTAGTTCAAACATGGAATGCTTACACCACGTACCGTATTCACCTAGTATGAAGCCATGGTCACCCCAGAATGCTATTATGGTATCGTTTTCAAGCCCTAGCGCTCCCAGGGTACCAAGCAATTGACCAATCTGATGGTCAATGTAGCTCACACATGCATAATACGCTCGGCGAAGGTCTTTGCTTAATTCGATTGGTATGGTATCATTGTAATCTCCCGAGAGATGAGTGTCATATAATTTTATATCTGTATACTTCACGAGTTCTTGGTAATGCGATCCTGCAATGGGTGGGACATTTCTTGGAGCAAATCTATTTATAGCGACGTCGATATCGCTCTTTGGATATTGATAGAGAAATTCCTCAGGGAAAATCCAAGGCAAGTGAGGCTTATAAAATCCAACAGCCAGAAAAAAGTTGGTGTCATTCATCTTGGCTTCCTTAGACAGCGTTTTCAGGGCGTTTTGTGATTCTGTGAGTACCTTGTCGTCCATCAGCGGATGTCGTCGCCTATCTGTGTACGACACGGCTCGCCAGCTTTTCTCTTTGCCTTTCCAGTATCTTGCGTTTGCCTGAAAGAACGGATGCGTCCACGAAGCGTCATCATTATTGAATCCAGATGCCTCCCCATGGTGAAACACTTTACCTATCCCTTGAGTTAGGTATCCATTCTCTTTGAAGTACTGTGGCAGGGTAGTGAAATCTCCTCCAGACTTCCTCCAGTATGTCTCTAAATCATAAACTCTAGTCGTTTTTGGTCGCCGACTTGTCAAGGTGCTGGCTCTGCTAGGGCTGCATACGGAATATTGTGCGAACGCGTTTTTGACCACAAGACTCTCTCTGGCCAGGTCGTGCAAGTTCGGAGTGACCATCCTGTCGTAGATCTGCCTCGATAAGCCAAGGTCATGATATACATCCAATTGAGGTCGAAGATCATCGGCTACAATCATAAGCACGTTTCTCCTCACTGGCGTTTTCTCAACAATTGTCTGAGGAACACTGCGAGACACAAAATTTTGATGATATCCAATGTCTGACCACCAATGATATAAAGAAACGTATAAGAGTGTGTAAAGAAGGCCGCACACAAAGAAAGAGTAGAACACACGCATCTTGGCTAATCAGTTGTATTGAACATGAACGCAATAATCTAGCGATGCAGGGTAATTATTAGATCCCAAAGTATACATTTGGAATGCCGCAAATGCAAATACCACGTGTTCAACCGATGCATATTTGATTTTGAGATGACAGCTCGGCATTGGAATGTAGCCATGTAGTGCTCTTACGTCAGCAGCTGCATGTCTCTTCCCCACAATAGAGATGGAAAAATTAGCGCAAATCGAAAATTCCCACAAAGCTATAAAGCTATCGATTTATGTACTATATTCAATGCTTATGACAAATTATCATGCGTCTAATTGTAAGTGACTAACAATTGAAGCAACGTATTATTAATGAGGTATATTATTAAGTTACTAAGTAAATGACCACCATAATCTGGTTAACTGCAGAAGTGATGAGTTTAATCACTGAAACATTTATCTATTTAACACACAAGCTTAGTCACAGTTCTTATAGTACATGTATCTACAATTTAGTCACACAAATTGTTCAAACGCTGGCGTCATGCAACATAGTTTGCTCGATGCTAACATGGAATTTGCATTATTGAACAACGTCTCATTTTAACGTGAAACACTGATACATGTAGTTATGAGGGTTTTTGTTATCCCTTTTTCATGTCATTTTCTTTATTGTACTTGTGTTGTGGCATATGATAATTGTTTGGGTGATATAATGTCAAATCGAGCCACATCGGCCTATAATTATGCCAACAACACGTGTTTAATGAGTAGGCCTAAGAAGGGGTGTTGATTAAAATACCATCTAATAAACATGCACGGATGTAATGAGTATGCTTAAGAAGGAGTTCTTGTTAGATACGTACTATAATTATGCCAACAACACGTGTTTAATGAGTAGGCCTAAGAAGGGGTGTTGATTAAAATACCATCTAATAAACATGCACGGATGTAATGAGTATGCTTAAGAAGGAGTTTTTGTTAAGATTACGTGGATGCTTCTAACTACTTCACACGATGTTTCATTATAGCATATGTAATTATGATTATATAAATTCTACCTATGCATGTATAGACCTTCGGGCAGAGCGTGCACGGGATGCTTCCATCTCTCCAGAGGCAATCAGCGAATACTGACCGAGAGGTCAGAAGACCAAGATGCAATTAGCGAATACTGGCGGTCAGAAGTTCGCAGGGAACAAAGAACCGGAGAGCAAGCGCATCCATCACTGTCAGATAGCAAACACTTGGAAGGCACCGATCTACTGCATTTCCTATTAGAAACACAGGCTGCCCCACATCCATGGTTCTAGTATATAATACACCTTCCTTCACATCTCTACACCTCGCTCTCTCACACGTGCTCACTCGTTTCGTACGAACCACACACCAAGCTACTCGATCCTTTCGGAACTCTATTATTTGTGACACCCTCTTTAGAATATTTTATTGAAGGCAAATTAAAGCCAATATGAAGTGATTGGTTGAGTCTTCGTTATTACGAGCTTGGAGCTTACCATCCAACTAGTGCATAATTGACGTAGCCCTGGAGTCACTACGTCAGTTTTGATTAATAATTAAACCATTAAAGATGTGTGCAGTGATTATAGGCCTCGTATGCCAGTCAAGTTAGCTCTGAATAAAATGTCTAGTCATGCAAGGGATAAATATTTAGTCGGGGCAATAAGCTCTGTATTGTATTCATCTTTCATTTCATTAATATGTTTATCAGAGAGAAATAAAATTGTATCATCAGCATAAATAATAAGATTGCAATATTTAAGCGATTAGGTAGAACAACAATGGATCAAGAACACTCCCTTGTTGAAGTTGTTGGACATAACATGTTATACGTGGTATAGTTGAGTGAAATGACTCAATTTTTTTTTATTTTTTTTTTTTTTTTTTCTACCAGGGAATGCTGATGATACAGTGCTTGTTGAGATGCTGCCGACTGGATTTGAACATTCTTCATTCGTGGATTTTGTACAAATGGTACTCGAGTGTGTATTGGTAGAATAATTTGGGAATTGTGTGCAATCTCATAATGAATTTTTATGCAAGGTAGAAAATACATAAATTTGAGGCATCTGTTAAAGCTTTACAATTTTGCCTATCTGTTAATTAAGTTTATTTTACATCATTTTAAATGTATGTTGACCGCATATCGTTACATTGATGCATAGATGTGGAAAATTATATCATTCTAAAACAATGATTTGATAATACATGTCATATTCCTGTTCTCACAAAAGGACTGAGTGGTGCTCCTTCGAGAAAATAGAATATTGAGCACGAATCGCTTCGTTTCATTGACATTTATTTGGAAAATCGATTTTACAATCGTTTCACTGGGAACAAATAAAAACAGTTAAATTATGAACAGTATTCACATACTATACCTTGTGCTGAATGACACTTTTCATCTTTCTCCTGGATTGAGGCAGATAAGATCTTCCGGCATTTCAATATTTTATGCATCTTCTTGGTCTCTGCCATGTAAAAATTTCTATCATCATTGCAGATAAGATTCAAACGCTGAATGAGGCACCCAACACTCAAGAGTCAACACATTTAATCGAAGAAGATCGACTGGAATGAGGATGAGGCTTCTTCTGTATTCTTCAGAATATTTCAATTTCCTGCGTCTCGAGTTGTTCTCCATGAAACATGCATAGCGCATGAATCGAAAGGGGTGAAGTTGTTGGAGTACGCTATTATTCAAAGTCTGTTCAGATCCACCGTTTTGATGCAACGATGAGCGGAATCATGAGCCAGAAAAAATATCCCGGTGCAAATCGGTGACGTGCAAAGGTAAACCTTGTAAATGTACCTTGATTACCCGCCGCGATCTGTATTTGTTCGTAAATTGCAGTTAAAAAAAAAAAAAAAAAAACATCTCAAAATCAAATTCACCTCGCGAACTTACCGAAGATATAGTAATTGCTCGCGGTATAGGAAGTGGTTGTTCCGTTCGCATTTTCTCTAAATAGCGTTAAAAGTAGCGTTAAGTGTTACGCAGCTCGGCCGCGAAACGTTTTTCAATAAAAGCATTGAAACATTGCCCCACACTCAATTATCAGGATTCCAGACTATTGTACATTGGGAATTTTGAGCCAATATTCAGTACATAACACTGAGATTTGTCTCAAAACGAGGTGTCAGTTCTTCTTTGATACCGTCTCTGCGGAAACAACTGGCTTCGATTAAGATCTGTTTAACGTGGGCTGTATTACACAGCCCACGTTATACAGAACTTAACAGAAGCCTTGCAGCGATGCATCTCAATGGAAGCTTACAAATAAACAAACAAGATACATCGTTCAAGGCTAGCTAGATCAGTATGAAAGCAAATTGATTTGTCTATTTCGATCCGGTGTGGATATGAAGATTTGGCCTATGGTGCAACAAGGGGTTATACTCTAAGTTCCGGAGTTCGCTTAACATTTCAGGCTTTTTGCTTAACACGAACATACACATTACACATGCATAATAAATATTAAAGCCTGTTCATCGTCGCTATCCGACCCTTGTAGCTGAGTAATCGGATATCACTAGGTACTCACAGAATGAGCATGTCCCGAATGTGGATATTCTTTCACGTTGTGGTGTTGGACATTTCTGTTTATACAAAGGCTTTCAGGGTTATGTTGCATTAACAGGCGATCCAGATGAAAGCCAGGTAGGTGCATTGTTCGGTTATAAAAAGGCCGTGAAATAAATTGGCTTTGTACATTATAGGCAGCTGCTGTCCAAGGCGGATATACTCTTTCAAAGCGAAACGCCACTGCAATGCGAGAGGTATGGGCATGGACCAACTGCTTGGAAGTGGCAAGTCATTCCGTGGACTTAAATCAAGCCAAGATGCAATGGAGAAATACACGAATCTTCCCAATGTGCATGGGTTAGACAAGGTGCTGGACAGCAGAAATGGGGTGCACAGAAGGTGAGATGGTCATGTTTCTGTGTGGTCATAATTTTTATTGAAAGTCTCGCTATACATCGCTTATCTACATGAACCTTAAAGTTCGTTGGCACATGTCAATAGCATATTTATAACACAATTATCATCAAGACAAGCAAACAATTTTCCCCAGCATCACTAATTAACTTTATATTAGCATTTGAACTTTTCGTGTGAAAATTATAACCTGCTCAAACTACAATTGCAAGCACATGCATTGATTACGAGAGATCCACCGAGAACACTCCACAGTTTGTGTCGGCGATGTTGTTTTTCTAAGAAAGGGTAGTATTTCTGACATAACAGCAATTCAATGGTCACCGCCTCATAAGTCAAAACACAAACCAAAAGTGACCATTGCCGAAAGTCGATTCTGTCAATATTAAGAACTCACTCAGGGTAAATACTTCATGCATTTAAGCGTACCGTTACAGGTGAGTGCGCAAATAACAAGTCAACACGACAACAGTGGCAGCACTGTGAACATGTTTGTGTCTCTTCATGATTAATATGCATGGGTGGGATTATTGGGTTATGGCACACGAGTTTAATTATAAAATATGCACTAATATATAATAAAATATAATATAATATGCCATGTAAAAAAATCCACATCAGTAGCTTCTCTGGTATCAACACGGGCTTGTCGCTCCGGGTAATATCGGATTAAAACAATTCGGATTGATGTGTCGGCCGAAGGTGATTTGAAGATAGCAATAATCCTATAATTGATATCATACACGGATAAATCTCGACGCAGGTGATAAAATAGACGTCCAAATCACAACGCTGTGCATATTGCTTGCACGTACGTATATATAGTATAGAATATGCAACTAACGCAATCATATAAATCGGCTGCATTCATTGCAAACAAGAGGGTGATTAATATTATAATTGTTAGCTACCATGGTAATAAAATTCAAACTTAACGAGGACCTTTGATTGCTCTTAAATAGTATATAGCTAATGAGAGAATATGCATCCTAAAATAACTTTCGACGGACACAATTCAAGGCATCACACCTGATAATGTTGCTTTTGGCTCGTTCCTAGATACATCGAATTTGAGCAGTTTTAATTTTTAATTCTCGCTATAATAGCCCCGTGTTCGATTTCACGCGAATGTGACGTCACCGGAATTTCTCCTGTTGTTAACCATGTGAGCCGCGATTGAGAACCACTTCCAACAGTTCCTATAATTAAAGCTTATAAATGTAGAAGGAGTCTAGAACTCTTATCGTTTTTGACTAAATCGCCGTTATATTTGGATTGAATTTTGTTCGCAGCTTAATAATAATAATAATTATAATTATAATAATAATAATAATAATTATAATTATAATAATAATAATAATAATTATAATTATAATAATAATAATAATAATTATAATTATAATAATAATAATAATAATTAAGACACAAGGCAGGCGCATCATTATAGTTTGATGACCACAGAACTAACAATATCCATATGTGCTACTATACACTGTTGCAATAGGGGTGACACACGGTTGATTCATTATAGGGATCGGCCGTTCCCCAGATGCCTTCCGGGCCATTGACCAAGGCCATTCGGTTTGAACCTAATTGCCACCAGAAGCAATACGCTGGGGTTATACATCAAATACGTGGGACAACACAATCATGTGACCGTCTGATTGGGCCACTTTTGGCAATCGCGGATGAATATTTGCATAAAGTATGGAGAATTTTGTGAGATGACGTGTACAGTGATGGATCCCAATTATTCAACTTGCATGCATCCATAGGCAGTAGAACAATGCATCAACTTTCTTCATTTGCTGGGATTATTATTATTCATAAGCATAACGTATATCTTCGGTAAAAACACTGATAAAATATCGCTCAGATTATTAAAAAGGTGAGCTTGTGTGAAAACGGCTCGAATTAAAATATAGACGAACGTATCGCTGGTAACTAAGGTGACAGCGTGGGTGTCACTAAGGTGACGGCAAATTGGGAGAATGCAATATTGCAAAGATATTTCGATTGTGAAAACCGTCATCAATAGCCTGGCGCCCGTATCATCCGAATGGTTTGGGTGGAGCCGTAAAACCCCATCATGTCATTTCATGTCATCAATAGCATCAAAAAGAAGGGGTATTTACAATACCACAGAAATCTGTCTCGAGGATTGCGTCTAGGAATCGATTGAGACAAATCCTTACCCAGGCAATCCATCTCAGATAAAAAGTTAAAGCAAACTTAACATCGGTTTAACCGATTCAAATGATGACACCCACCAATACTGAACGCGTCTTTTGTTTGTTTCCGTGTTGCAATTGTTTAGCTGTGTTCCTGACATCGATCCAACGGGTAGAAGTGGAAAGGACCATGCTCCTGCCTGCCAGTCATCGAGCTGACAGTCGGCGATAATGACCAACATTAGTCTTTATACAATTTCCAATAATAACGAGATGAAAAAAGGTTTGAAAAAACGTGAAATTGAAGCAGAAAATAAATGGCATAAGTTGGGAAGCGTCTCTACTGTGCATGGATTGGATAAAGTCATCGATGGATACCATATTGCGGGTAGAAGGTGAGATGCTTGCTTCTCACTGTTACATGAAAGTTGAAATCTAAACAGCTCATATTTGTGTGGTAACTTTAAAGGTGCTTCAGAGCTGCTCTAAATCCTGAATACATGTATTCCCGAAAACGAATACGAACATAATGACT
Organism: Capitella teleta; assembly: GCA_000328365.1. Taxonomy (NCBI): domain Eukaryota; kingdom Metazoa; phylum Annelida; class Polychaeta; family Capitellidae; genus Capitella; species Capitella teleta. Next base: position 454,597 of record KB309694.1, read on the forward strand.
CCGCCTCACAGTGCGCAATCGTTTTTCAGCTAAGCTGTAAACAAGCATCGTGAGCAATTGCGTACGCTATCGCCATATTTGCGAATTCTAAAGTTCATATGAAACCAAAAAAAAATACAATTTATGCATATTAAAATAAAAATGCCTAAAATCTTAGTTTTGTTCAAGTTTTGACGCGAAGTTTCGCCACGATATCGAACACCTTATCAGTCAGAATTCTCCAGAAATTAAGAGTGACATGGCATGTACAATTGTACAAGCAGACTTGACATTTAATAAGGAAAAGTTTTCTTCTTGGGCATCTATGATTTAAATCAGCCCTACTTTTCTTAGTTGAGAATTGATTTGTACGGGATTCGCTTTTTTTGCCAAACATATAGTGACTATTGTTTAATTGTATTAGGATGTATCAGCAAAATTGTAATGATACCCTAAATTAGGAGTCAGGGTACATTGCCCTAATTCACATCCCCGCCCACTGGTCATACTAAAGACATAGTGAATTAAACAGTTTTATTCAGAATTGCATTACCCATGATTTTGGCATGTTTCTTAGCGGATATCTGACCACCAAGAGAGTTGTGCGGAGTCTGATATCATCCGGGTATCTCATTAATAACTGAGATCCTAGTATCCACAGTGATAGCATCACAAACGGTATCAAAATCTACCCGGAGACCCTTTGAACATAGAAGTTCCCCAGATAGAAAAAATACATATATTCATATTAAACGTCTACTGTGTATACATATACAGTATACATGTAGTACGAAGCATGTAATTGTTCTACGAGACTACCGGGAAGCTGGTTCATGTGCAAACTCGGGTCATGCAACATGCATGAGGCATCAACAGAGTTTTCCATACACCAACAGCAGTATGATGAATCGACTGTGCCTCAGAAATCAGAACAGTTAAACCCAATCGACCTCGTTCCTGCAATCACTTGGTCACAGTTATGCACGGCGGGTTTGTTTGATATATGTCTGTGTGAGCATCGTAATGATCGACTATCGAGCACTTGGGAAAATTATTCTGTATAACTAATTGCATATGTATGCCATACTATTCTCGCTTCATGATTAACTAATGTCATCGTCCGAAATACTGAGTGTACCGAAAGCAGGCGGTTTGATTGCAATTATGACGACTAAAAAACATGTAACAATTAGCCATGAGGAAATTTTGGACAACAAACGTGGGTCATCAACGTAATGTAGTACTCAATTTTACCTGTTATATTATAAAAGGGATAATCACAACTTAACCACGGGGGTGATAAAAAAAAAATATTCAAATTGTGCTTTAAGAATGTTCAATTTGCAATCAATGTAATTGCAGGTGGGTGTGGCTGTGCCTAATCTCCATCAGCATGTGCCTGTTTGCCTACCAGGCCTCCGTCCGTCTCTTCTATTACTTTGAATATCCAATCAACATGCGGTATGACGTCGTCAACAACCAATCACTCGTTTTCCCGAGAGTCATCATTTGCAACCAGAATGTTTTCAAGTGAGTTTGACCTTTTATTTTTATTTATTATTCATTTATTAAGTTTTGTGCATGCAAAAAAAAATAAAATAAAATAAACCAAAACAAAAAACTAAAACGAAATACAATTAATGCATAC
>KB309694.1:456621-534742 GCA_000328365.1 Capitella teleta
TCAGGTTTGTAGCGTGATATTCAGTAGAACAAATATTTGAAATTATTCAAACACCAATCGAACCCTGGTACGACAATCAGCCCACTCCGATGAAGCATTTTACCTAAGATGCAATTATTGTCATCGCATTGCCTTCTCTGACGCCATTTATAGTAATATCTCAATATCCTTTCGTTGTTTGCAGATGAGCGTAGACGGGTGTCAATGCATGCTGTCAGGGCTTGTCTGGAACCCCCCCCCACCCCCCCCCCCAACCATAAAACAACAACAAAAACAAAAACAAACGCTTATACGATAGATCTGTCTCCATTGTCGTCAAACGTCAGCTTTGGTTGTTTGTGCAGAGGTACTCTATACCATGGATTGATCGCTCACTGAAAAAGCCTATAGAGTATCTCTGGTTTGTGCTCTTGCATAATACATACTATTTGATGGCGCCAATCTCTCCAGTTTTCAAGATCAATCTTCTCTTTTATCATCTCACAATTCTTTTGATTTAATTAAGAGCCCATTAAGGGCTTTGTTACTGCACGTGGTGTCAGAATGGGTGAGCTGTAGTCTTCAAGCAAGAGCACATGAAGATGTGTTCTGTACATTTCAATATTGGTTCTTTGCCAATAGAAGTCATTATTTATTTATTTATTTATTGATCATTATTTAGAAAGCCTTTAATGGATTGCATTCACCGCCACCAACTGTAGAAAAAAAAAAAATGGGGATATTGACATAGCATTGTTTGCTCGTACCTCATTTGGCTGCAAGGTTCGTGAGCACTTAACCTGAGGGTGTCGTGTAATAGGCGTGTAACCCAATGCAGTAAGTAGGTTGCATCGCCAGGCTGTACTTTTGGGGCGTTTTTTTTTTCTTTCTTTTTTTTCTTTTTTTTTCTTTTTTTTTTTTTTTTTTTTTTTTTTTTTTTTTTTTTTGGGGGAGCATGTCCATACGAGTCCTGCGGGTGGGCTGAATATTAAAATCGCGACGAAAGTTTGCATTTTGAGAAGCTTGCATTAATTAGTACTCGCAATGATTGTTCATTGTTCATGTTGTGCATTAACAAAAATCCGTTGTCGAATTACTAAGAATAGAGAAAATAAGCAGATAAGCCAACATAAAGCGATGCAAATATCGGAAAGTTACCACTTACTCCGTCATTCAATATATATCATTGAAGACAACAACAAAATTAGAGGAATAAGAACTCACCGCATTCATAATACATGTAGCTAGCTGTCCAGTGTCCATTAGCAGCAATGATTCTCCCTCGCAAACTGAGTTCGGCCGTTGACCAGGACTGGTACGCCCTCCTGGACAGTCTCTACACTGAGCAGAATGTCTCATCCTTTGACCTTCGTCCATACTCTGCCTTAAACATCAGCCGGATGGTCATCTTCAACCGGACGTCACACCAATTAGACGATCTCGTGGTCAAGTAAGTGCTTCTGGGCTAATAATTATTTCCATTTTGTCGTTTCTCGTCTCATGCATAATTCATCAATAAATTTTAAGATTAATAATCAAAGGTCGGTGAACTATTAAGCTGATTCGTTGAATACAAACAAAATGATACTTGACTAATTAGAGCACCCGAGTATACTAGTAATATAATTATATGCTCTTTCAAAAGGGGATTATGATTTGTCGGCAAGAGCAAGGGAAACCCCTGTAGGCCTGCCTATCAACTTCCGCTTAAAATAATATGCGGAATATGGTCTGTCATACAAAGCTGGCCTATTCTTACGAAAAAATCGCCTTTCACAACAATAATATTACACTAGCCTACTAATTTTCACATGAATACATCACAAAACATTCATCCCAAACACATCTCACGTCAATAGTTTTTGAATCTTCAAAAAATATTCAGTTTTCAACTCTTTGTACGACGCCGGCCTGATTTCCAAGAAAGGCGCGAAATTTTAATCCGAGCGATGCGCTGCTCGTGGATGTTTACATTGCGCGACGTTCGCGGCTGCATGCCAGCATTTTTCTTAGTAAAAGTAGGATGTTGCATGATGATACTAGTATCAAAATAGTTCAGCTGTCAGTCTAAAACTCGGTTCGGTTGTTGGGCGGAAACGCTAAAAATTATGTACGTATTAAAATAATCTATTATGAAGAAATCAAGTTATGTCTGTGAAACCGTCCTATAATTAAGTGTGATGAAAATGTTCAGGATATTACGAATGCAAATTTAGTTAAAGATTTACTGTACAAGACTTACTGTTGTTTTTAATCTAAATGAAATTAATTCTGCCGTAAATTCAATTCGTGTATAACTGTAAGCTTATTTGTCTCTGATCTCAATTCTGTTCCTTTGTTTTTGTTCATTTCTGTATATTACACGAAATAAAAATATTATTATTTCATTTGACAACCAGATAGTAAGATACATGTAAATAAATTGAGAGATCTCCGACTGAACATGAGAATATTCTGACGGCATTCTCTCAAGGAAAAGCCCCAATCTAGAGGCTAGAGCGCCAAGAGCTATGATGATATACCTATTATCTTCGACAGTATGATACGTGTACGGTACAAGTTGCACCACCTAAACGTAGACTGTAAACAGTTCATTTCAATTCTGCTTTTGGTCTCTGATGGCCAAATTCTCTTTTAAGAATGGTAGGTGTTGGTTATGTGTGGGTTAAAAAAAGCATTGTGTATCAGCGTCAAAGCTTGACGATGAAATGACGTGTAGATCTACAACTTAATGACAAAGGCAAGGACACTATAATAGCCCTGAAATGTTGGCGTGAGGGAGGCGGTGAATCCCACATACAATCCAGGGATTCGATCACACGTGTCAATACGATCAATACACCGGAGCCGAATGTTTGTGAAAGAATTAAATCAAAGCAAGTGCAGAGATGGAATTGACTTGTCGTAATTCAGCTGCCAGTGGAACCATCGAGAGTGCGCGAAAGATGACTTCCAGACGGTCCACACAGACCACGGCGTCTGCTTCCAGTTCTCACCCGAGATGTCATCCATCAGTCAAACAGGTACTGAAGAAATCTCTCTTGCAGTCACATATTCATGACGTATTTGAAGGCTCAAGCAGCGGTTTGGCGATGATGCTAAACGTAGAGGAATACGAATACATGGCAGGCCCCCACTCCGCCGCAGGCCTCAAAATACTTCTCATGGGCGAGAACGAAGTGCCTTTTGTAGAGGATTTCGGTGACAACCTACCAACAGGACTCGATTCCTTTATTGCCGTGAATCCTGTACAGGTATCGTCGATCTCATGACCTCGTGGTGCTGATAATACTCGCATGTTTCAGAAAGTTCACCTTCCTGAGCCCCATACACAGTGCGTGGTATCGGACACTTACTCACAATCCAAGTGCTATGGCGATTGTCGTTCTCACCATGCAGCAGAACAGTGCGGGTGCTTGGACCATTACATGAATGACGACCATCATGACGAAGCACGACCCCACAGAGGCTCCCCTGAAGAATCCTCTATAATAGAGCACTACCCCACATGTACACTGGAGGAGTATAGATCATGCATATGGGGTGCTTTAGGTTAGTTTATTAAATCCAATAACGTTTGCTTGTGTACGCATCCCATTTCAGATACGTTCAATATGCAGAAGCAATGTGAGTGTCCGATTGCTTGTAAAGACACAACCTTCCAAAGCACTATAACATACGCTGTCAATCCATCTCGGTCTACGTCGTCGTACGGAATTGATGAAGTTGATTTATTCAAGAAACACCTGAATGCGAAGGAGGTTGCGCAGCGAGTTTCACCTGAGATCAAGCAAAAAGACGCATTACTTATTCATGCTTTGCATGATACTCATGCAGATGTACATACTGCAATAACAAAAGTACGCGAAGCCCTCTACCATGCTCAAATTTACATAAAGAGGCAAATCAGCGATATAGAACCCAGAATGGCTTTCCATCTGGCTTGGGGCCTGGAGAAAGTAGAATTCACGGTCGCTAATGATTTTGTTCGATTGTGGGATGTTTTGGATGAAAGAACTCTCGCTCATGTCACCACAGGGTTCTACCAAGAAACAACCCTCTTTCGCGCGTCTTTAAATGAATCAATGCACGAGGCAAGGACAGAAAGTCAGAGAGAGTTCATCTACGAAGCTAACAAGAGAAACCTTCTCACAAGGAATATGCTGATTCGCAGAGCTCTTGTGAACATCACCCTGATCAACGTGGCCTTCACAACAGGTACGCCGGATTTCTGTTTTAAGAAATCGCCCCATAGAAGGTATGATCATGATTGGATACCGCATGACATATTGAGCTACGAAGAAAAGCGGAATACTTACTACAACAGCTTCGTTGAATACATGAATCTGCTGCTTCATATGATCGAAATATTCTCTGAAATCAACGCTGATGTATATTTCAATCGAGTGTTCGATCAAGAGGAATTGGAAGCAGCTATTGCGACATTTGAGTACCGCTGCAGAAGTTACAATCTCTATCGATATAAATACTACTCAAGGATAGTGATCCCGACCTGGGACAAAACCAAACTACGCCTGAGTCAGTTTAAGAAGCTTCGAATGACTCTGTATGAGAAGATTGATGACATGGAAATCGCCATCCGAAATATCAATATCCTGATTGAATCCTTCAACGAGTCCGCTGGTGCAAGCCTGGCCAACGCAGTGAAGTTTGCGTATCAGTACTTATACCGCTCTAGCGAACGAAAACATGACATTGCTATTTCGATGAACACTAAAGAGATAAGCCAAGATCTTGTCGCTTTCTACACGATGTGCAAGGATTTTCGAGCTCGTGCTATCATCATACTAGACAAATGGGTAGAGTTCAACGAAGCGGTTCTCGATGTATGGAGCTCTATGTTGTATGAGAACTGGACGAAGCCGTTCTACCATTCCATCAGAAGAGACATCGAGCAGTATCACATCACAGGAAGCTATCAGTTGAGAGAAATCTTCAAAGAAATCTTGGATTTGGATTCCCTCGGCAATCGCACTTTGCAGGACCTTATTATAGCGATGAATGCTGACTTCGTTAACATTAACCCTGACGAATTCTTGCTACAGAGGAGGCAGTATTATAGACATGCACTAGAAGCCAATAACATCATAGACATAATAGGCGATTCGCCTGATCACTTTATCAAAGCTTTCGAAGCATTGCAAAGTGATCTTCAGACATACCTGCTTTCCACTGTGTTGAACTCGGAGTTTTACAGGTTTGCTCCAGATTTGGAAGTTCTCGTGAAGTAAATATAGTTTTCACTTCAGCCGAAATTTGCTGCGACTCAACATTTACGTCAAATCTCTCTCCTATGAGGTACACCAACACCTACCAGCTTATGACGTCACAGCATTATTATGTGAGTTAATTAACACCTTGTTAGGGATGCCAGGGGATGAATTAAGTTTTTTTCTTTCTCGTTACTATAGGTGACATTGGAGGGACGTTGAGTCTCTGCATCGGCGCCAGTGCCATCACCATTTTTGAAATATTCGACGCCATTTTCATTCATCTTCTTAAGAAATCCTCTCAGCCTAGGGTATTTAACGATTCCACTAAACCTAGAGCCTAAATTGTATATACGTATAAGTTATATCGTAAGACTTTAGATATTTCTTTACCTCATTCATTAGGTGTGACTGTTCTGACCTTGAGCATGGTTAGTACGTTTGTGCTTTAAACTGTCTAAGAGGAAAAACCACGTGACTTAAGAGACGCTCAGGGCACAGTGGGATTCAGGAACAATGTCAACGAAGGACTAGGGAATAATTGTAATAACTGGAAGAATGCGTACGAAGCAAGCAGAATCAGCCTCAAAGAAAAGTTCCAGCTGCTATACTTAAAATACAAGAGCGTCGTGAGCTCCATTCCGCTTATCGGTGGTGACGACGAAAGCCGAAGACAGTAAATTCGAGGCTATATTCACAGTAGTATAATCAAAACGAGGAGCTTTCGGGAGTTCCTATACGCATGTCATACAGAGAAAGTGAAAGGAAATAAGTCTGTGGACTGACCACCTAAAACATCTGCCGACGAGCGACGACCACGAGAAGAAAGCTGGCATGAAAATATGTCTCAAACAGTCATTCAGAGCACCCTGGAAGACAAAATTCAATTCCGAACCCAAGAAATTTGTTCTCACTCTGCAGACTAATAACCATAGCGATCTGCGGGTCTACGACTGGTGTATACTGAACGTCAAAAGAAAGTACCCCATGCATAATTATGTGTTTGGGGAAGTGAGATTACCGTCAAATGGATTCAAATTTGGCACTGTGTGTTAGTGAAACCATTTCTAAACCCGTGTCTGAAATTTTGTATGGATTATTGGTATTGGAGAGTAACAACGGGGAATTATAAACACAAAGAGGTCAGGATTAAATTTCACAAGTGTGAATTTTAATGTGAAGAAAGATGACTCACAACGAGAAAATCGTTCCTCGGTGTCAATGTTGGCACGCTGCAAATTTTGTACGCATGCTGTCAATCAGTCTAAGGATTGTGTTGTGTAGAACTGCATGCCATTCTTCCACGAGCGGTTGAGCTTCAGGATGCAGTCGCGGGCATTCTTTTCTCCTTGCTTTCTCCATACACGTGATGTCTGAACCAACCTAGGCAATTTTTGCAGTTGGCGCGGGACGAAATAGAGTCTCATAAAGGTCGATTGAAATTTAGCCCTCCTTCACGCAAACGTCAACGAACAGTTGAATCACTGATAGGGCGTCCATGGACACCTTCCCGGCATGCAGCTGTTTGAACAGCTGTACAAAAGCTGTCCCTGAGGTGGATTCTCTGGATCATTCCATTCTGCCTTTGTCGTCACTCTAGGTCTCCCAGACCTCGGGCGATCATCAAAATGTCCGATTTCTGCAATATTATCCGGAAAGCGACAAATAGGTCTTGTTTGTCCATAGAAACCGATCCGTGCTACTCGGGTGACGGGGATACCTGCTCCCAGCATCCCTAGGCCACGTCTCTTGTTGTCAGTCGAGGCATTTCAAAATTAAAGGTGGCAAGCGGCTCACAAGAACTGCGACAATGAAATCTCGCCCCCCCCCCCCCACTCCAAACAAAAATAAATGAATAAATAATACTGATGATCAGCAAAATGCTCAACTTTGATGATTCTAAATCTCATATTATACTTTTTATGGGTAATTAAAAAGGGGTACTTTCTTTTGACGTTCAGCATATTTTCTGACAGATTGACCCCGACTATAGCTCATCTAACAGGCAAGGAAAGTCAGTTAGCTGTCATTCGGACTGGAGTTCCGAGGGCTCCGCACTGTCTTTTGGGCCACTGAGGCAGGAATCACAGTCGTCGCATAATCCGAAGAAATCATTGTTGTAAAGGAAACCACATGTTAGGGAATATCAAGTAATAAGCGCGGATGCTGTTCCACTTTGCTTGTTCAGATACATTTCGTTCCTGTTGAATCTGTGCAGTTATGTATTATTTTGATTATACAATGGAACCCGCCGCAGGTGTGTATAATATACATATAATTATATGCACAGAAATCTCGCTCTGCCCTCAAATCCCCGACGCCCCCGGTGAGAGTGCGTGCTTCATGCCTACTCTGGATAATTTGTGATTGCCACAAACTGGCCTCCTGAATTCCAGTGAACTCTGCACTTATTAATATTATTGTTCTCTTCTGATGTTATTATTTCCTTATCGCTGAATTTCTGTGTGATGCCCTTCATTCGTGCCAACAATTTGACCACATTGAAACACAAATAAATAAATGTGTATGCATTTTCATAGCCCAACATTTTATATATTTTTTTTTTCTTCAAATCTATATTATTCTATGCTCTATGTGTTTGTGTGTTTGATTGTCCGACTGTGCCGAAATTTGTTGTCGCGATAGCTACTTGAATAAACCGGTGAATGACACCAAACCACAGGGACGTGGACATTTTGGTTTTACATCTCCCACTGAAATTTTTAAATTTCTTAGTAGCGTATAATGCGTGCGTTGTCAAGTCCTCAAAGAAAAGGACACATTTCATCCTATTTGTCAGTGTTTAGTCCAAAACCTTTTTAGACGACACTTCTTGACTTTTGTTTATAGAATGTTTTTTTCGTTTAAAATTGTTTCTTCTCTTGACTATTTGTTTTCCTCCTTGGAATTCTTCCTAAAACAAAATCTATGAAACAGGCTACAACTAGCTGGCTTCTTGTTTAGATATCCTGAGGATTTAATCAGATGTTTTTGAGACATCTGCTTATGTATGGGTTGTGATCAAACTTGTGAGGTTATCCAAATTGGATAAGATATCCCAAGAATATCTGGGTCATATGTCCAAAAGACTTGTATCTGCATGCAGTGGCGTAAAAGCAAAGGGGTATTCGAGACTTGCAGGTCCTCATTCCTCAATCAGTGCCTGGATATATATTTCTTCGCCTCTGTCTGTCTGGAGCTCCTAGTCATAACCTGAACCCAGGGCTCGAAATAAGAGAAAAACTTACTCGCCACGTGGCGAGTAAACAGGGAATATTTACTCGCCAAAATATATTTTTACTCGCCAGAAATTTTGACGAAAAATATAGCATAAAACGCAGTTATTTTATAATGTACGTCCTTGATACATACTATGTCACTTTCTCAACTAATTTTAATTTAGCTTAATCGTATATGACGATGCAGTATGTACTGCCATATAGTGCACTTTTATCTAATTGGCGATGCGTCCAGAGCATTCAGTACTATAACTCTGCCACTAGAAAAGTGTGTTTCCCTCTAATGGGTTATGCTGGTATGTTGTAATGGCCACGCATCCACTCTGAATTAGGTGAGCTAATACAGCAAACAAATAAAAATTACAATTAAAGGAAACGCACAGACTTGTGTCGCCAATCCTTTGATCGACCCTTAGCGTGAATCTTCAAAAGAATTCTAAAAAAATGGTTAACTCTAGCGTTAACTAAACCGCGTCAACTTATATCTTGGAGCATGAGTTAGAATCTTCTGATTCCAAATGTACGTCGTGTCAGTGAGTGGATGACGGAAGCAACGATTTATAAAATCATCAACCACTGCTACTGCATGTACTATAGTATTCAGACTAACTACCAGTATAACATACTATACCTAAGACGCGACTTAATTTGAAAAGATGTGAATGCAGTAAGAATGAGTGAGTGATTGAGTGATTGGGGTTTTACGGCTCCACCCAACCCGTTCGGGTGATACGGGCGCCAGAACAGAAGGCCCGGGACCGGGGTTTCCCCCTACTCTTATCGATAAATCCCAAGGGTTCTTTATCCTGCATACCACCATAGACAGTAGTACACAGCGCCCAGCCTTGTTACGCAGTTGGGCAGCACTGCAGAGTCACCGAAGAATTACAATTGTAATTCACAATCATAACGCCCGTGGCCTGATCGGGTCTCGAAACCCATAGATTCATTGACGTGCGTTGTGATTCGAAGTTATGATCGATCCAGAATGAGTGGCCGCTTGTTCCATCAGAAAACTTATAACGTATAGAGTCCTTATATCTTGATCGGTCAAAGAAAGTTGTCAAATTTCCATACCATGAGATGAAATAGATCCCAGCTGCTTCAAAGCTCCAAAGCCTGACTCACCCAGGCAAGTTATTAACCCTTTCCCTGTCCCCAGTCTCCACCATGATCCATGATCCGCAATGGTCCGGTCGCAAAAGTGAATTCGTCATATTGAATGACAGCAAATCAAAACACACAAACAACATTTGAAACCCTGAAAATCTGTCACGTACACCCGGGTGGGGATTATAATTACCTCTCCGTCTACCTGGACTACGAAATCGCTAACTGTTCTTGCAAAGCTAGATATCTTTTGGGCAGCCTACGAACAACGAAGTCGTTTGTGTGATACTCGCTGACCACTGGAGACGAAAGAGGCCGTTCCAGAGGCCAGCACGCGCTTTTATTGGTGAACATGTAATACTCATACATAATACATTTCTTTATATCAGTAAACGAGCAATGTAGAGCAGAATTAAAAATATATATTTAATGAGGAAGCACAGGTGTGACAGGTTTATGGTCAGGAATATCAATCAGGTCCCAGACCAAGGGGATTAGCATAATTGAATCGTTTGGGTCCAGGAGTAGTCGCGACAATTTAGTCGCTACATATTTTCTAAATGACTGACATGAGCAGAGCGCGCTAATATATATAATATTGCTTCATCATAAATAGAATAGCTTGAAAACAATTAAGAAGCTTACTTAGCTTATAAATAGAACTAAATTTACCTTTATTTTGGCTATACATAACTACTGATGGGCGAAGGCCTACGTTGCATTCGTCCGTATAAAAAGCGATCACCATATGCATGAAATATCAAACTCATTGCATGCATTGTGATTACTGATTTTTAATGGGACAACAGACTACAATAATTGCTCAACAACCCATGTCACATGTCTTAAACTTGTAACTTTCCGATCGTCTGATTCGAGACCTTGCAACACCATCAGTCCTCTGACCCGTCGTCATCCGACACATCGTTTTCTTTGGGTGCAGCGATGTGAGTGAACTCTGATAGACCATCACCATCGCGAGATTTTGCTAACTCAGCAAACATTCGGACGGCTGACAATCGCCTCACTGCTCTGTGGGATTTAGAGTTGATTCCCTCAAATGGAAGGAAGGCTGGGATTTGAGGCGGCGCAACGTCGTCTATGTATTTCTTTGCTTTCAGTAGTAGACTTGACCGACAGGAACTTCGATAAAACATAGGATGATTTTCCTCATCCAGATCTTTCTTTACATTATCAGTGCGTGTTTCGTCAAGTCGGGATTCCAGGTGTTTCCTGCGAATCGCTGCATAGTTCTCGTAGTGGATGTGAATGTTTTGGAATTGTTTGTGCAAAATATTCGATTTGCGCTTCGATCTGACGGCCAATATGAGGAGAGCGATGAACAGGCTGCCGAGTAGACCAACAGATAAGACGTATACAGCTATATGACCATTCGATACTTCGACTGCACTCCAATATTCGAACCCTGCAAGCAAGAAATATTGTTCGGAATTATATGCTCAGGCATTGAAAATCATCTTGAATCCTCAGTTATACATAACGGCCTCATTGGCTCCCTAGGCGAAACGTTTGGACTCTTAGAAGCATAGACATCCTTATGATGTCTATGCTTAGAAGATTGGGCGTTATGATTCGCGTTTCAGAAGGAACACAAACTAGAACAACAACAATAGTGAAAATTAAAAGCGCGAAAAATGAAAGCTTCGCCGGTAGCAACTTTTTTTTTTTTTTTTTTTTTTTTTTTTTTTTTTTTTGAAACGCGCATATTTCCTATTTTTAATCATCGCACCAGTAATAATTTTTTCAATTCTAGAAAGCAATAATTTTGCATCATTCGGTGAGGAATATAATGAATTCTCCCACTCTGCTTATAATTATGGAGTCTGCAGCTACGAGGTGGCAGAATGAAATCGTGAAAATGAAAAATAAACGCCCCAGAAAGTCATGCGCAGCGTATCTTTATTTCCTCCCTTCATTAAGCATGTTAAAGCACACCCTTAATTAATTATGAGGTAATTAGGGTAATTAATATGGAATAATGTCATTACTGAACACAACTGAACCCATCTGCAACATAACAGCATCTAAATGTTGTCCCCGAGTTGAATATTTGACCATAAGCCACACCACTAAGAACCGTATTTACCGAATTTAGGTTTGATCACCTCAACTAGCTGCAACTCCTAAACATAATCATAGCCTCCGCATATCAGCGGAGGCGTTATGAAATGGTAATTATATATGTATATATAACAAAGAATATACACCATTCATTTATTTAAAAGTGATTATTGTTCACAGTTAGACACTCAAATACGCAAGGATGTTTGGCTGGCAGACTCACTGAGTGGTATAAGTATAAATCATGCATATTTCACATCAAAATCATTAAAATTGATACTCATTCTCTAACATATTGTTGCAATGGTAAGCAGCGGTGTTTTCTTTTTGCGCGCTTTCATTTTCTTTAATCTTTATTTTGTTTTATAGTCCTATCAAAGACTCTAGAATCTTTGTTTCTACTGAAACAAGAATCATATAACACTTATAATCTATTCCAGTCCTTGTACTGGCCACTTTTAGGTTTCGCCAAAGGGAGTGCACTCCCACAGATTCGTACACATGTACCATAACTATATGTATAAACACAGTACAGTACTGATAGCAACTCACCTGCATCAAAATCTTCATCATCACAACTACACTCCGACATGATTAACAAAAGATCCAACTCAGATATAATGGTGACCTACATAAGTATAAGTATTTCACAGTAAGTAAACAGTTAGAGACCCGAATGGGCCGCACCGTTTTATTGATCGGGAATCGGGTTACCGTGTATGATTTACGTTCATGCAATGAGATCAGACACGTTCAATCGAGGTTAAAGAGAGATTAATTAATTACAATTGAATAGAATGAATGATAATTTATATATTGGTACAAGGTACAGTCTCTCAATGCATGTTCGTTTTGTACAACACCACATGGGCTTCAAAGGGGTTTTTTTTTTTCTAGTCGTTTCTTCGTCAGTTTATTGTTTTGCGATGACAGGTGGTACTGTAGAACAGAAATTTTCTCGCCGCAGGGAAATTTTCGCTACTTTCGTGGGTGCGATCGACCGCGAAAACTAGATGCCCGCGAAATCTTTTTGCTGCATGGGCCAGATTATACGCTGGTGATACATTGTATAGTCATGTTCCAATGCTTCGCAATGGAAGCCATTCTCCCCTAGGCGCAATGCTAACCCCGATATTCGGAATGCATTATTTCTTTACGCTTGCATCCAGGCAGTGTGTTCTTGGCACGGAATGCTATCAATTGGTGCTATGAGTCAATAGAATATCACTTAAAATTTAGATCCTCATCTCTTTAATTAACAAATAATAAACGAAATCGGAAGAAAGGGTATGGTTACGTCATGGAGGGTTCAACACGGTAGATTTTATTATAATTATTTCGTGCAATCTGTATACTCAAGTATATATTACGTATGCAGTATATGTTGCATTCAATAATTATTGAAGGTCCAAGACGAGGATAAAAGTGATTGCTGGACAAATTGGTGTGAAAATCTGACAATTTTTCATGCGTTACACGTATCAATTAATATGATAAAATACTTTGTTTCCTTTAGTTCATGCAGTACATTTACTCATATGTTAACTGGGTACCATGCAAATCATCTGCATCGATTGTAAATCTACAGCACTTACAGATTATCCATAGAAAATTATTTGCTTCTTAAAAATTGTTTGTTCATCACATGTATGAATGATTGTTGATTTTTCCCCTTATTTTTTTCCTCGTGTCAGTTCTCCAATTGGACCCCAAGTGTCAGATCTGGGATCTATTGAGTGTTACCTGAGTGCCACCACGTCTATTTGATACCATGTTAGAGAACTTTTGCCCATCAGCACAGAACAATCAAGGCAAGTAAATCCTCACTACATGTACTGGAAGTAAGATACTCCTTAAAAATTATATATCCTATACTAGCAGAGCAATGAAAACATTAGGTATCCAGATAGATCTCTGCTCCAAATTAAATATCTGACATCTGGTTTGCAACAACAAAGGCACATCCGTAATGTAAACAGAAGTAGGTTAACATATAAATCAAGCACAGGCATCGACAATGACTTGGAAGCTTTATTCACATAAGAACCTACAACAAACAGCCATAACATGATTATTAACATCAAATCTCACTCATCACAACTAATTAAGCATAACAGCACTAATGACACAAAATGAAATGCTCAATCACGCTGCACATTAAAAGCTTCAGATTGCAGATCAACTCTTGATGGATAAAGGACTTTGAGAGATCCGGAGCAATCAGTGACTTTGGCTTGCTCCAGAACCAGGACATGGGGTCCGTCATCCGCATCTGGACTTCCTCCAATTCCCAGCTCCAGGATGCCCTGAAGGGTCTCCTGCATGACCTTCTTACAGGTGTCCAAGTTCAATGAACTTGTGACCTCAATTAAGATGTCTGTCGTCTCTCGTTTCACCTGAAAAATTTTCCAAAATTTTCTACAATTGACTTTTTACACAAACTAACTTTTGAGTTGTCACAATTGGTGATGGGAGGGAACGAGATGATCCCCGCTTCGTCAATTAAACACGGATACATCGCTTTACCTTTGAGGAGCTCAAGATACCTGTGAAAAATATGGTTAGCCAGTGAATACAATAATGGCAGAGCGTACTTGTGGATTCCACTGATGGAGCTCCGCTTTTTCTCCTTGCGTAACTCTTCAGCTTCTTGGCGCAGTCGTCCAACCAGCTGCACTGCAGATACTTCATTACGTTTGCCGAGTGGGATCAACTATAAAGACAATATGTACTAAGCTGAATCAAAATTAGCAGAGCTGAACCTTCATGGCAGCAGGTGCTTTGGCTGAATACACCAACGGAAGTTTGATGGAAGCAAGATCGTGAGTGGCGATGGTTGCAGCCAGCCTCTTCTGACACACAGTCTCGTGTAGCTTTGTCTGGCAGAATAAGACAAATGATTCCTTTTCATATCAATAAAAAATCTCACAAACCTGCAGAGCAATGAAGCGTTTAAACATATTGTTAGATTTCTCAAGATCTAAACGTCTAACTACGCAGCAAACAATGAAGGGTCTCACTGATGCTACATTGTCATCAACAGCTACAGTGACACCAGAAGTTTCGTCAAACTTCAGTACATGCATCAGATTCTTGGACATATTCTCTTCAGCTTGGTCTGCCTTGCTTTTAGATTTCTTCTTCTTACTTGCGCCACCTTTCGGAGTTCCCTGTTGTTTCGATGCCAATTCCCTTAAATAATGCAGGATGCTTTTAGTATTGCCTTGCTCCATCAACCTCTTCATCTTACGATCAGTGAATTTATTCTTCTCGTATTTAACCTCCCTCAGTTTGGGACAGTCAATGAGACCAAACGGCAGCATCTCTAAGCAGTTTGAAGAAACGTCCAAAAACTTCAGTCCTGGCAGTTCATGGAAGTCATCGCGGAGTCCTCCAAGACTATTGCTATTAAGTTTGATATCAGCCAGCAGTATATGTTCTTCACTCCAGAGATCAGCCGGAAGTTCTTCGAAGTTATTGAATGAAAGGTCAAGAAAGTGCAGTTCAAGAAGGGTTGTCAGAGGAGGGAAAGAAGAGAGTTGATTCCCAGATGCATTCAGAGTCTGCAGGTGAACCAGACCTGAGATATCAGCGGGGAACGACGTCAGCCTGTTTCTGGATACATCCAGGCACTTCATTTTCGTCAGCTGGTTGATTGCATTGGGAAGAGATTCGAGCTGATTGTCACACAAAATCAAGCTGGTGAGATTGTGCAATCGACCGAGGGATTCAGCGAGCAAATTCAGCGCTGTTTTGCTGATTTCTAGAAAATTCAAGCCTTCTAAATCATACAGACGTTCATCCACTCCTTTCTTTTCGATGTTGTTCGATATTTCGGTTCCGGATAGCACTAATTCGCGCCGGTTTTCGTCCTTTGCACGCGTGATATCTTCCCATATTGACGCCATGTTTACGGGGAACCCCTTTCTGTAAGAAAATAAGGAATTTCCCAGAACGGGGAGAGCGCCTTTCTCTTGTGATATCCACACTGACTTTTTATCATCAATTCCGCTCTTATGTGAATAAAATCAATATAAACGAACTTTATATTATATATCACACCAATGATGGCATATAATGTATCAAAATTGCATTAATGTGGAATTAATGCCGCGGCAAATCTCTACGCATACTGCATGCTCCCTTGTCACTCTGTTGTGTTCGTCTGCTCTCAAAAAAGAGGTTTCAGGAAACCAACTTTACTCCAGGTTTGTTCTTAGAATTCGTACGCAACGTAGCATGTTTTGATGTAAATCTGTTAGAAGTATCCACAAAACTGATACACTTACTGACATTACATGTATCTGTAATGAGTTTGTATAGATTTTATTGCAATAAATAATTTACATACAACTTGAACTTGCCAGCATATTGAATAAATAATTGACTTCATATTGAGTCGTGAGTAATATTAATAATTCATAATTGACTATAATTTACAATTATCATTATTCATCTTGAATTCAGAATTGTGGTACATGATTGTATCACATTTACTTATTGTGATTATTATAATATCGTGTAATTGGTATTATCATAATTACTTATAATTATTTATGATGATATAATCATAGTCATAGGCCTATTCATATGATAATAATGATGATATTTTAGCTTCATAATCTGATAATTATTAGCAGGTTATATGGCTTATCATGGTTATAGATGTCGTATGCATTGTATAGTCTTCCTTAATTCTGAGGGAAGACATTAATTATACAATAATAATTGTCAGTAGAATAAGTATTGCCATAGTACTCTATTCAAGACTTATTGTTCCAGTTTGTACACTGCTTATATATGTTGGAACTATTCCAAGGCTGTTATGAACAAAATTTACATTGCCGATCACAATGTCATGAAGATATGTACTTGGACTGAGTAAATATGAAAGCACCATCAGTCTAATATGCAGTATTTTCAATATTCCTTCATTTAGCTCTGTAGATAGAAATCTCATCTTTCGCTTCATGAAACGCCGGCAATCCTCTGCAGTATCATTCTATGTGCAACTGAATCCTTCTCACTTTTTTTACACTTTTCGTTTGTCTCGTTTTTTGGTTTAAACAGCTTTTTATACATTCTGATTTTGTATCTTAGTTTGTGTTCTTAATACACTTCCTTTGCAGTATTTTTTTATGTTGTTACTGATGTTTGATCTCTTATCACTTTATATCATATATTCATATCTTTTTATTTTCCATTTTCTTTTCATTCAAATCATTGCATGCAGTTTAAATAGTTTCTTGGTTTCTAAGGACCGTGTATCACATTGTTTTTGTATACCTGTGTCTGGAATAAAGTTTTATCTATCTATATCTATTGCCATATCTGCAGAACAGCATTACATCCACTGACTTATCTTTTGACATGTCCTTTAATTATTTAATTATATAAATGCGGTTTCTTAACTTCCTTTGCTTAATTATTTCTTCCTTGTAAGCTCTGATGCTATTAATTGTTGTGACAGTAGCAGTTGCGCTAATGTTTGTCTCCTAAAATTAAAACAAAGCAGAGGGTTTGTATGGGAGCGCCTTACAAGATATGATATTCCATAATGCTTATTTAGGGGCTGAACTAGTGTAGCGTGATCACACACCACTCGCATTTGAATCAATGTTCCTTGCTCATTGAAAATAAAGAATTTATTTGATTTTTTTGCATGAAAATAATGAGGCAGAACAACATCGTCCATACCAGGTAGTTATTTTTTTGAAAAATTTATAAATTTTGGCAAATTTTACAAGTTTGTTTTTAACATGGAGTAGATAGATTACTTTGGGCCCACTCTGTATATGACTTTCTAAATATTTTGATGGGATGTTCGAAATCTCTTCTCTTGTCTGGGCCCTTAATCTGCATCATTACCCCACTGCAATGACCTCGCTTCCTTTGGGAGCGATGTGCTGTTATCCAGATCAATGCGAATTGGACGATTTATAGATGTAAAAAAAGTCATAAAATGCTTGGCCAAGGTCTTCTTCATGAAAATAAAATGGCATAAGAGTGCTTATCTTCAGAATATCTCCCACAAGCTTGAAATTTTCTTTCTGGTTTTCAGTGATTCACCTTTGAATTTGTCATTGTAGAATGCTGCTTTGCTCTTTCATATAAGTGAAACAATGTGGTTCGTTTTATTTTTCAGCATTTCTTTTTGTACCACAAGCTTTGTCTTCCAGTATTTCATCTCCAGTTCCCTGTGTTGCATCCAATTAAGTTCCGAGCATTGGGAATTTCATTGTTGTACCATGTGATGTACAACAGTTTAGCACTCTGTCTGCGTTGATAAGATATAGTACGGGCGGATTTAGAGTTGTACCAATCCTATTTACATGTACTACCATCTTACTATATATAGTTCACTATTTCTTCCTTCTCTTTTTTTGTTCTCTCTGTCATACTCATTCTCTTTTTCTTTTGTATTGTCACTTGCTTCCGAGAGAGTTAAAGGTGTTTGTCCTCCATCATCCATGCGTCCAATGCGGGGTCGCAATTGCTGCATTTTACATATGGTCTGACCTTTGAGTGCAGTCTCAGTGTTCTTAATTGAGTTCAAGAGTTCATCCAGAACCCTGCCAATTTATATCTGTATGGCCTGTTTTATTATCGAAGGAATCACCACGGAATTTGTTGTTTTATGGACATGTATATCAATATCTCGAATTTTCTGACAAGATTTAAGGATGCTATAGTAAACTAAATAACATTTGCAGCAGACGTTTCATTTATTATTTCTCCATGACAGGAATTCCTCTTTTATAATTATTAAATATGCGATAAATTATTCATAAACACGCTAAAAGTATTCCTAACAGCCTCGTGAGGTGATGAATAAGCCGATCCGTCTATGTCTCTAGCAGACTGCATGCTCTCCGCTGCCGTCGGTGGCTTCTGTCGCGTTGCTCGCTTCCAATTTCCTGTTCATTATTTTCCCTTTTCCTCTCCGATCCGTCTAGCGAGCTGATTACTCCGATGCTCAATGCACAGCTCTTAATGCACAATAATCTCCCAACATTTGCTCTGAGAATCGCCTGAGGCTAAAGAAAACAATTCTCGATTAACTCTGTCTTGTGTGTATCAGCACGACTTGTATGGCTCCTCGAAACCTCGTGGCGTCTTTCCTTACCGTCAAGCACATCGCAAATAGCCCCGTATTGTTCCTGGTATCAGTCATCTCGCTCAGCAGGAGCGATTACATGCCTTCTCGACAACGGTTAATGCACGGTTTGGATTACGGAAGAAGACCTAAAGGGCATCGTTAGTCATATCGCTGCAGTGCACTGAATCAATTTGCATGTAACAACGACATTGATACAGCACTTGCTCCGAGAAGCAATTTGTATACATGCATGTACACTAAGCCATTATGCATTCGTGCTATGCGGGAGACCGACTTTGATTTCTCAAGCAGCTTTGAAGTGTTCTGCCTATAAAACTTTTTTCTGATACATCATCGCGCATACGCAAATACAAGATGGTGGGGTTTCGCACCGTCTCTTGATATTTTAAATTTACAACTCTGGAAGGTTACTGTGCCTCCCAATCGACTGGCGAACCTATAAAATGAGCTGGCTCAAAGGTACAACATAATTGATGTATGGGTGATGATAAAATCCATTGCTTAGACTAAGTGAGGTCCATGTACACAAATTGATGATAATATTTAAGTAACGACTTTTTAAAAAACATCAATTGAAACAGAATTACGAATATGGGGTGGTATAATATCGGATCACGAATAACAACGTGGTCTGGACCTTCTAGTCTCCGCTGAGGGACCTTCTGGAGACGGCTCGACTTCCTGCATTCGCTACGTTTCCAGTCTGAGGATCAATTCTGGTGCAAAAGGACTAATCAACTGAACTCTATGCATGGGATGCTATGCTTTTCCTTTCCAACGAATTCATGCTGAATACCACTATAGTATATGGAGGAAATAATTATACGAATGTAACGGAACTTGCTTTGTGTGTAGTGTGCTGTTATATATATTATACTGTACACACAGAGTGGGCCAAAAGTAGTCGATCGGTTCACTCCGTGTTCTACTCCATGTTAACAATTTCGATGCTCTTCCGAGAAAGTGTTACTAATCAGGCGCGTGTATAAACTACACAATGATGAGATAAACAAGCTCTTGGTATGGTTAGCTGTTCTTCCCATCATTTCTATTCCAATCTCTTCGACATTGATGCCGATGTATCTCGATAAATAGAGTGCACCCAACATTCGGTGATGCATGTATTTCCACTTTGGGCGGCAAAGAGGGCCCCGGACCATGGACATGCTTCATTGGACACATAAATATTAATAATCAATAGTTCCACAAGATGTAATCGAAAATCATCTTGAATAGGACACAGGTGGATTTAGCAGAATCCTTTTGTTCGAGAGTGCTGTTGTTGTGGTTATAGCACTAATTTAGTACGGGTAGTAGTACTTTTTGCAACCTAAAATCAAAATAATGCAGGTAGTTTATATTGTAGCGCCATGCAGACATTCCACAATGCTTGTTCGTGGCCTCATCTGATGAGGCCCTCAAAAAGTCTCTTCGCGGTCACACACCACTCACATATGAATGTTGCTCCTTCATTGAAAAATGACTTATTTGATTTCTTAGCATAAGTTGGCGAAGAATCAATCAATTCCATGTACGATAGTTATTTTATTTAAATAATCCGGTCATTTTAGCCAAATTATTGAATGTTGAATTATTGAACGCTGATGGGTACACTAGTACACGATTTTAGCTAATTACTAATAATTGATGGCACAACTGGAAGTCGCGTCTCTCGACCTAAGAATTGGCGCCAGCCGGATGTAATATTATGCGCAGCATTGTTGGCCTGGACATTGTTGCTGCAGATGACCCTCAGTGCTGGTGCATTGTTCGTCCTAATCAGGTTTATTTGTGTGATAATTGTGTAATGTTGTGAGCGCCTGACCCGGTGGCGCTGGTCTTGGCTTCTGAGGAACCCATTGCGACCAGCGATCATGGCACCGGAACGATTGGCACAGTCTTCGTCAATCATTCATCGCTGAAAGTTGCTGCTTTATACCTGTCTCCTGATTGACTGTCCGGCACGTTGTCATAATGAGTGTGTTGCGTCATCATGGCGCACTTCGCGGGGTGCATATTATTACTGTCAAAGGAATTAAGCACGAATTGTTGGCTGATTGTGGAAGACAAGTGTTTACCGCGGTTGCTGTATATACTATATGCGGTCGAGGGAAGTCGTATATTAACACAATGTGTGCATTACTCAGTGTACACCTGTTCATTTTGATATTAATACATCTAATAAGCTAATAAAAAGCTCTCAGAACTGTTCAAGGAAATTCGCGATAATGTCCTTGGACGAATCAATACACGGTCCTTGCAGGTATGTTTACAGGTCCAATGTGTCTGCTGCTGCTGCAAATGGCCAAATACCGGTTTAATTTAGAGCCTGCACCGTGAAGGACCGGCCCGCCGAATCTTTTTATGTGATCTATAATTATAATCATGATATGGGTGGGGTTGTATTGGGAATCTATAATCAATCGATCTTCGATTGGCACACGTTTTCCGCTCTTGTCTTTTCCTGCGTCTCGTCATTCGTTAACGAACGTATTTAGGTCAGGTGATCTGCCCAGTGTTCTCGCTGCACGTGTTAGCGTGTGATTGTTATAAATATATAATTATATGTTATAAGCGCATCTCCTTTTGATCACTATGTTATAGACCTCCAATTGTATTCTGCAATGATTATCACCTTTTAAAACGTACCGCTGAGGTCCAGAAAGACCGGGATCTTTAACGGTACAGAGTACGTTGCATAGTAATTTCCCTATATTATATGTTATATATATATAATCAGTGGTATCATTGAATGCAGCGCAGCAATTGAGCGCATAATTATGCGCGCATTCATTATAGGCATGCCTTTAACGTATACATTGTGTCATTGCGCCAATCAATACACGGCTCCCCTGCGCTCCCTGCCTTCCCCGTGCGTCGCTCCACATTCTCGGCTTCGTCGCTATATACCACGGCCGACTCGCAACTTGTCCGTACTTCTAGGCGTGTTCCGCAAAATCCCGGCGCGGATACCTTCGGAGGAGTCTGCACTCGGTCGCAGTTGACTGGGAACATCGTGAGTGAGGCTTTTGTGGCGTTATTCTCACGCCACCGTGCGCTGAATGTGTAAAGATATCGCGTTAAACTGTTTGGTTGTTGTCATTGAATTGTTGCGAGCGATTCGCTGTGCTATTTATTTGCTGATCCGTCGTGCGCAGGCTTTATAATTGGGTTATATGAACATCAATCAAACTGCACGTTAGTTTGACGTCACTAGTCAATTAGTGCATGGGAGCACCGTGTAGGATGCAGCCCCGTTCGTCATAGCGCCGATGACGGACATGCATCCTGCGTCATGACCACTTGTGTTATTTCTTCTTCTTCTTTTTCTTGCAGTTCGAGTGGACAAGGGGCGATGGCGGACGTGAACCGCATGGACCGGTGGGTCTGCCCGAACGACAGGCAGCTAGCACTCCGAGCGAAGTAAGTCTCCTTTCGCATCGCGTATCGTTGGCCTTCTTTGCTTAGTCGGTTGTTTTCTACGGAGTGTGCTCTCGTGTCTAACGTGGCATGAACCCTGGCTGGCTCGTTATCCACCTCCGGATGTCTGCATGCAATATGGATGCGTGCGCAACAACGACTCGCCTCGAGTCGCTGAGAGATAATTGGTTAACGCGACGTGTGTTTATCCGCGCTGTTCTCTATCCGACGCAGTGTTGATTGATACTGTTTTTATCATAACACTGATAACACCTTTATTGAGCAAAGCGGCTTAACCACGCGATGGGACTACGTCAGATCCATGCTGTGCCTAACCAGAGAAGGACGCCCCCCTTTGGCTATTACCTTGTACATTTACATGCAGTTATGTAAAATATGCACGAAGGGCCGATGTTGTATGTAATTCCACATTCCACTCCATCCTCGAGTGTTTCCGTTGGGGCATCGACGCGTGCCGCATGAAATCGATGCGAGCCAAGCATGGAATTGACATCAGGTGATTGGCTTGATGCATGGCGACGAACCATACGCTGCTGCGGTCGCTGAAAAACACGCTTGGCGTAGGACTCCCCAGTGGCCGTTCATTGGCGTACGGAACCCGCTCTCGATTCTCTGTGGCAGAAAGGCAAATGGCTTTTACGGCTCAGCCAACACGCCGTGTGGCAATCAGTTCAATGCGCGGATTGCGTGCTGCGAGTAGATTCGGCGCTTGCCCTGTGGACCATGTAAATGTCAATGGCATCGAGGGATTGGATCAGGGTTCGCAGCCTTTTGTTCGCCGTCCATTCCGACGCTTTCACTCTCTCCGCACGCACGCTATTCGCTCTCTGATGTGCGTATTATCGCTACTCTTGTGTCATATACCACTGCCGTTCGACCCAACTGTCGGAAGCTGCTCCCCAGTCTTTGCCCGAATAAGATATTCCACCAGACCACTGTGGCCCCCACCCCTCATCTCGTTCCCCTCGAGGGTTATGCAGGCCCCTGGGTTGGTCGTTTGAAGTCGCATTTAGCGCTTTGGGGAGTCGACCGAAGAGCCCTGGCTGCCGAGATCACTGCTTCGGCTCTGTTCTGGTTTACGGCCAATAAGAGACTCATATTGAGATCGACATTTGACGTGTTGATGGCGCAGCTGAAATGGACATCACGTGACCCAAGGACGGGGACGTGCACCTCTATACCCCCTGAATGAATGCTCGCCATCATTGGTCGACCTATACTGCGTCGTCCTGACGATCTCGCAGGTGCGCCATCTGAGCGTGTTGAGGTCGTCGCCCTCGATCGCTGTGTGATCAACTGAAGCTAATTGACTTCGTCGCCTGAAGCTCTATCGAAGCAAGGCACGGCGACGGATTTCCGCTCGTTGCATCATTTCGCCGCGTGTTTTTACCTCCCCCCCCCCCCTTCGCCCTCCGCCGACCCCGTTGCCGCTCTCAACACCCCTTCAGATCCCTCAGATGCAATCTAAATATAGAACTTAGATATGCAGTACTCGACATTCCAAAGTTGCACATTAGGAGCCCCAAGGACGACGAATACACGTTAAAAGCTGGAAAAAAAACCAACTCCCTTTCTTCTCCCCCCCGCCCTTAATTCAGCCGAGTCGCGCTGTCGGCAATGAGCCAGCGATCACAAGACTCAGCGCCATTATCTGCAAGCTGCGGAGATGCCGAGTGCCTCGGTTGGATTTTGATCGAAGAACCTGGATTAATCAGAATTTATAGCCATTATGTTATGTACACTGCTTCGTCTGGAGCTTCATGCTATGCGTCATGATCTGCAGTCGCGCTTTGTACATGAAAGCGCTCCATGATCAAAATGTGGCGTCATTGCCGCGACATTTCGCGTGATTCCGAATGCATTTCTCGTGCTGAATTTTTATATTCACCTGCTGAATGTTGGTACTTAGTGTTCTGCAGGTGAACCAACGGTTTTGAGACTAAATTTAGATCATGTTCAGCTGATCTGTATTAGCATTTTGGGTATTGTGATGGAGCATCATTTGCTAGTAATTTATCCACATTAATTGCTACGAACTATTAAATAGAGTACATCACTCTATTCTTCGTTGAAATCTCAAATTCTCACACTATAGCTCTAGAAATATATGTACACTGTATGTAAGGGAAATTCCACGCTTCAAGATCTAGTTCCTGTAATTGTAACCTTGTACACAAATCGGCGATCGCATAATTATCTCTCAATGGCATTATTTCAAGAGAATCGCATTTTATTATACGTACTGATTACACCCGTTGCTAGGTGTATGGTTGCTATGTGTGGCTTATTTGCTATTCTTCTCGTTCTCTTTGCAGACTCGGGTCGGGATGGTCGGTCCATACGAATAAGATGCAGGGCTTTCGCCGCGAGGAGCAACTCAACTGCGACGAACAGGAGTGCATCATGCGCGTCATCAAAAGAGCCGAGATGATCGACAATTTGGAAATGGAACGTGTTGGGTGAGTTACTAGCCACTGGTCAGCTACGTGTCCCTCTTGCGGTCATTTTCGTGCCATTCTGATCGGTCAAGGGGATTCCCATTATATCTCCGAAATGAGAATGCGTAAGTTAGGCTGATGAAGCTGTTGGCTCACCATCCTAGATGTCGACCGGGCACTGTTCATTTCAGCATAGATGACGTCGTGATCATTAAAGGAAAGCTGCTCAGATGACACTGAGAAGTCGGCGTGGCGTTTTATGATGAGCTGCGTTTTCATTTGCTGAAATTGGATTGTTTTCCGTGCAGAATCTCAGCAACGTGTCCGTCCCTTCATCTAGGACCGTATGCTTTTCTTTCTTTCTTTTTTTTTTTTTTTTTTTTTTTTTTTTACAAATAAGTATTATTTCTAGTTGATGTGTTAAAATTATTATGATTTTTTTCCGGTTGATATTCAGGATGCTTCTTCTTTGAGCTGTTAGGCCAGTCAATATAGGATTCGACCCGGACAAAATTGCAACAGAAATTAATATTTAGTTGAATGACCTCCTTATTAACATACTAATATTCGGATTAAATTCCTTCCGTGGAACATTGGTAAAATTGCTAATTAGTTACCTTGATTAAGGTAAGTTTACCGCTTGAACATTGGCACACAGCATATCAAATTGAAGATCTTAATGAGATCAACCCAGAAAATGTGTTATCGGTTTCGATATATGAACCTGTAAAGTTTTCGGTCTGAATAATCACAGTAATAATGAAAGGGTTTCGTAAGCCAAATACTACCAATACACAATAACATGGAACCTGCAACTTAACTTCTTACATATGAAAGTTTATACTTCAGCTCAAAGGAGCAAAGCTGACAAACATGTATAGCTCGCCTATCCCTCGTTCCCTAGTCAACCCCCCTCGAGATTTCATATAGGCTTCACTTCATCACCCGTTCAGTGACATAATCGATGAACAGATCAGCTCGGTAACGATTAGAGCCCCGCACAACGTGTTGGCCAGATTTAAAGTATTCAAATTCCGCAGGATGGTCTATTTTCAGTCTCAACATTCTCTGAAGATGAATTGACTTTTGGATTTATGGTTTACGAGTTATAACAGCAAGAAATGGTAGAATATTAGCGTAGTAAATATAGGTTATTAACGTAATTTAGTGTTGCAAGTCAAGATTTATGCAACTGAGAGAAAAGGAAGAACTGAGCCAGTGATTAATACTAGCATGTAGTGCTACGCCCCTGTGACTGCCGGCGCAATTATTCAAATATCTTATGGGTAACCATGTAATTGATTAAATACTTAATATTTAAATCAGTGAAGGGTCCTACCATTATTCTAGTATACTAGTATTGTGTAGGTTCATGAAACTGATTCATTTCATATGAATCAACTTTTTCCGATATTTTCGCACCTGTGACTATTCACACCGAAAACTTTACAGGTGTACATATCGGATGTTTGCCAATGTTCAAACGGTAAACTTAGCTTTGGCTTAACTCAGGTAATTAATTAACGATTTTACCTATTTTACACCGAAGAGATTTTGTCCGATTTTGAGTATGTTAATAAGGGGGTCATTCCGCATCATTCCACTAAAAATAAATTATGTTGCAATTTTGTCCGGGTCGACCCTTTTTCAGTGCTAAATTGACTGGTGTTCGTCAATTTGTCTTAATTTTGTCTGATTGTATATAATGCATTGCATAAGTTCTTCTCTTGGTGATTTCATTGAATTATCCAAATAATTGCAATAATCTAGATACATGTATGAAAAAAAAGAGGAAAATGTAGCGTAAAATCTAAAGGAATGAATGACCTTTAACGTCAAATTGCAAACCATACGTTGACCTCCGTGTTCTAAGTTCCCATGAAACCCGTTAAAGGCCGTCTCCGGTGTTGTCAACTGTGTCTTCCCCTTCAGTTGCTGTCCATCCGGCAATCATTTTGATTATGTGTCAACTGAACATGATAAGTGCGAGGGTGTCTTCTTTTTTTTTTTGCTCTCTATTTGCACTCTGGCTTATCGCATGCAGCTGCGGATGGAATCGAAACACGCCTCATGGTGGTTGCAAGAAGGGATGATGACATGGTGCTTATCATCGTATTTCTCACGCCTGGCGATACATCATTATAACCATTTAAATGCATTCATCATGCTACCTGTGTATAAGATCCGAAATCAATTCTGCTCTGTTTTTCAATTGCTGTGGATCAAAAGGAGCTGTGCATAGAAAGGCTGAAAGATCCCTTGGGCATTTTGTTTGTTCATTTTTTATATTTTTTATTTATTTTTTGGTCCTGCGTCGAGAGCAATGATCGCAGCCAAGGATCTCGCACTTGTGTTGCTATTCATATTAATATCATAAAGAAAGGTATCTAAGTGCTACGCTGTCGTCACTTACGTATCGTTACTGCGGCCTGCTTCCATACGTAAATGTCTGTGTGCATACGGCCATAATGCCGTACGACGGTGCATGCAGAGTGCGTGGTGATTGAAGACGCGACGACTTCTTGGTCTCCATGGCGACTGAGTCAACAGACGAGGCGGACTGCGGCGTGGAATGTGCGCCATTGATCTACGGACACCTGTGCGGAGAAGCGATCGACGCACCTGAACGCTCGCTCTGATCACTTGACATACATATATGCTGCGTACTCTCGGCTCTCAATGTCTACGCGCGCAATGGTGCCCAAGTCCAATATGCAATCACGTTCGGGCCATTGTACCATGCTATACAACAATTATAATTATGTCCTTTTCGTGAAGTCTTATAATCATGACTAAATGCAGTATTTGATACACAGTTTCTCAATCGTGTACAATTCTTCCAAGATGGTTGGAACTTTGGAAGTGTATCATGAGTGGTCACACGACCCCACGAAACCTCCACGGCTCTTGAACCCCCCAAAAAATCTCTTACACCGATGGTTGTGTATAGTCATGGATTGCAACGTCGTCTCTAAGTCCTCTGCGTTGGCACGTGCGTCGGCTGAATGCGAGGAGGAGGAGGAGGAGGAGGAGGAGGAGGAGGAGGAGGAGGCGGCGGCGCACGGTGCCGTTCATCAAGCGTTGATCGCCGAGATGGATTGCGGATTAGCGCCGTGCACCTGCCCCGGACGACGACGGCGCGGGCCATGGACGCCGCTCTGTGCGCTTGCGTCGTCTTAGGAGTCTCACTGTTACATCTCGCGGCGACATTATATCATAGCCTGATATGTGTAGCCCCTGCAACAAACGGTGCAATCGATACTTCGTATGATGGTTTCATTCTTGACTTTTTTGGAGAGAACTTCTATGGGTTTCTGTCTGCATGCAGCGCTGTGTCAATAGTCGATAAGTCCGTTTTGCCCGCCTGACCCTGAGAAGAGGTTGCTGAATACAATGCCGCATGAGGCAAACGAAATCGACGTTGCATTGATCTCGCAAATATTTTCCCTCAACAATGCAATCTTCCAATGACTCAGGTCATGAATGCAGTTGTCTGCTGCTCGATTCTAAACAATTTGTCACCGTGCAAAACTGCAGGACAGTCTCGAGGAGCCTTCTGTTTGTCAACAGCATGATGCCCTGCATTATAACCTCTTGATCTATTGTGTTGTAGAATTATTCAATGAGTGTGCTACTCTACCGTGCACTCACAATTCAAATGCCACTTGGCGAGATCTAAATATGATTATGCTTTGGCGCGTGCCGAATTGGACATCGTGGCAGTAGTTGTGGGCCATCCTATATTGCGGCATTGAGTACCACAAAGATATTCAACATCATTCGTTGTTTGCTCTCATCCCTAAATGATGTGTGCTCCACTACCTCCGTGTGCATTCATCATTCGGCGGATGAGGGCAGTGCTTACAAATGGCGCCGGCATTGCGACATGCAGCACGTTAAAATGCCGACTCCATTCCGTTCGTTGCAAGCCCTTTAATTGGCTGTGGCACCGGCTTCCTACGAGCTCATCTCACCATCAAGCGGATTTCTTTGCATCTTCACATGCACTCATCTCTTTGAGATGCGAGCGCCCCGCTGCCCTGCCCTACACGCCACCCTTCCATTGCTGAGCCTCACCGCCGTGTCTATTAATCATTCCATTATCCGCCGTCGGCTGCACTCTGGTCTCCTGCAGTCTAATCTGCATGCCTTACAGCACAAGGTGTACGGGCCGTGCACTTGTACATAATAGTATAGCTAATTCTGCAAATGTTTATTGAATTTGTCTTTTTATAGATTGATTAGATGGAGTATTCTCCGCGGAGCTATGGTCATTGCGCTAGATCTGTCACTGCATTCGCCGCGGGGTTGAAAACCGACTGCAGAGATTGTCACTATGTATTGAATCCCGCGATCACATCTCCCATTGTTGTCTGCGTTTGCAAAGGATGTCCTCTTGGCCTCTCGTCGACACTCGGCGCCTTTGAATTCATGTGCAGATGAGACATATTGTTCAGACAGGGTGTACTTTTATATTCGACCGCGTTATTCGGGCTGTGATCCGCGTGTTGTATCATCAAGTATTAAGGTCGTGATGCTGCTTGTGTTCAGTCGTTGCTCGTCCTAGCATATTGCACGACGTATTTGCTCTGCTAGTGAGCGACCAACGAATCATTCATCAGCGTAATGCGCTTGTATCGCGTGTGAGAGAGGATAGATTGTTTGCCTGCTGCCTCTGTCATTGGTGAAGGCGTTCTTGTCTGTCGTTACTTCATATTACATATATGATTGACTTGCATGGTTCTTTGTTCATCATGCGTGGTGACGCCATGTCACGAAATCAGTTCAGTTTGCTTCCTGACTAAGCACATGTAATTTATACAGAGTGGGCCAAAAGTAGTCTATCTACTCCATGTTTAAAGACAACACTGTAAAATTTGTTAAAATGTATCAGTAAAAAAAATGACTACCTGGTATGGATTGACTATGTAATTATGTGCCCATTTTTGTAAAGAAATCAAGTAAAAACTCGATTTTGAATGAGGGGGAAACTTTTAAATGCGTGAGTGATCTCGAAGAGAGCAAAATCAGATGAGCCCCTGAACGAGCATATTGGATTGCCATCTGTTGCAGGGCGCTTCAATACAAGCTACTAGTATCTGCTTTGTTTTGATTTTAGGAGATGAACATTAGTGCTACTGTCACAAAATAGCATTCTCAAACATAACAATAGTACGAGAGCGTTTCCTTATTTATGCGTTCAATGAAGCTTATCCATGGTTCGGGGCCCTGTTTGCCACCAAAAATGGAAATATCGCGGAATGATGAGTGCACGATGAATGTTGATCAATATGGAATAGAAATGATATGAATAGCAGCATGACATGTTAGACTAACCATACCAAGTATTTATTTCTATTTTTGTGTGATTTTTACACCGCGATCGGCTCATCTGATCGATCACTCGCCACTCGCATTTAAATGTTCCTCCCTCATCCAAAAATAACTTTTGATTCGATTTCTTTGGATAAATGGGTGCAGAATAACTTAGTCGATCCATACCAGGTCGTTATTGTAATAGACTCCACTTGGCCCACTCTGTATATGCGGCCCCTGATTTAAATGGACCTAATGGATGTTTGTATGACTGCTTATTCGCTCGAGTCAATGGTACTGCTGTCTGTATTATATTAATTGCTGTATACACATGAGCATGTAATATGCCTGTAGAAATGCTGTGAACTAGTTGGCCACGCATCTACGAGCTGCCAGCTGAGGATGCGGTGCGTGGCACACTTCAGAGAAGCTTTTATCTTTTCATTAGGCCGCATTCAGTTTCTGTTCTCGGGAATGCATCTCGATTTTTTTTACGTCAGAGGCCACCCCTCGTGTTTGGTGTCGCCAACCGAATGACCGTCGTCCGCCACTGGATGATGTCTTGAGTGTGTTGAATGCGATACTCGGCTTATTGCGCTAGTTGTGGTACTCAATCGTGGTTGACATTAACGCCGTGCAACGCCATGCCATTGCGTCGCATGAATACTTCATCACAGCGCTGAATGCTTGCTTCGTGGAACTCGTTTCGTCATAATACTCGTGGCTCTGTTATCCTCCGTTCATGTCTCCCCATCACGCTCTCTTTCTCTCTCACAATGTCGTACTTTCGATTTCAGTCGCTTGGTCGATCGTCTTGAGAACATGAAGAAGAACTCGATCGGCAATGGAAACTCCCAATGCGTTCTGTGCGCTGACGAGTTCGGTCTGCTCGCTGCATCCCCCACCTACTGCGACGATTGCAAAAAGGTAGGTCTATATTGTTAATAAATGCATCGTATATAAAGAAAAACACCCCAAAAACAAAATGGCCGCCCCTGTAAATGCATATAGCGGCCGCCATATTGGTTGAGTAGAAAGATGGCGCCAATCAAGAAGGGTTAGAAGTCGCTCGTTGCGCGGTTTTTGCTGGCATGTTCCGTGTCTCAGAGCCATTCAACAGCTAACAGAAAATGGAGATGCATTGTAGGAAGAATTGATCGGGAACTGCACGGTCATTGTTCTCTTGTGATGTACTTGGAACAGCGTTGCATGCGAATCACCACAGCGCCTCCCTTCCTCCCATGGCTGTACTTCTGGCCCATATGCCTCGTACACAACATGGTTTTGTCTTTAGTTTTTACTTTCTCTCTCGAGGCCAGAATTCCACATTAGCAGACGTCCTCTGCATGTCCTCGATCGCTCGCCCCATCCACGTTCTCCAACTGTGTCCTCTGAAATTGATGAAGTCGTGTTTTGCATTCGTTTGATCTTATAACCTTGACCTCGTTTTATCTCGCTTTGAGGGATGACAGTCGGTGGCGAGCGATGGTCTCCCGGATAAAAGCCCTGAATCCCGACGGATCACCCCTCCAGGATATTCAAATCCTGCTCTGTGGAAAGGACAATGAATAATTCAATCTGGCTTTCCCAGATTTTCTCTGAATGTGGCAAATCTGCTGTGTTTGTCCATGACACCTCATGTCTATTAGATTAACTCTGCATATGTTACGTGGAGGGTAACCAATGGTGACCAATTTTAACTAATCGCACTGAGCATAAATCGATCACTATAACCACGCCATGAAGAACATGTATCAAAACGTGCATAAACACATGATTGTGTTTGTGTGAGCTCTCCTTGTGGGTCTTCCTAAGTTTAAATTCACTCGTAATCGCTAATCAGACTTGATTACAGACCTGTGTGTTTTAATGGGAACGTGAACTATTTAACAAGCGATATTTTTCCTCTGACCAAAGAATGTAGAATTGTGCATTCGTTGCTCTGACTAAGAATGCCAACGGACGTTTACAGAATAAGCCATACATGGTATACAGTTCGCATATTGGGGAAAGCACAAAAGCGACGGGTTCATCGTATGGGATACATGTAGAAGGCAGTCTCTCTGGTGAGGGACACAATTATGGAGAAAATGATCACCCACTCCGCCCGAGGAGGACCAGCGCGTCTTCATTAATTCCGTGGCCTAATTCGTAGATATTCATGCCTTACGCCAGAGGACAACACCTTCGACCGGCTCTTTCTCTGCTTGGGTCCAAAGGTCGATAACGGCGTCTTAAACGCGAGAGACCTGAGCAAACATGTATAGATTGTGGCGTTGGACGCGTGGATCAATCGTTATGAGTGACTTGGTGGCACTTGCAATTTATACATATCTTCTTGCGTTTTTTTTTTTTTTTTTTTTTTTGGTTGATCAATTGTTACAGGATTTTCAGCAATATTTGCTGGACCACTTCCTCACGCGGCATTGATCTTGCTTGTTGGTCGCATTAGCATGTTGACGCCTTACGAGAGTTCTGTTCTATGCAACTCATGGCTTCTCCCCATAAGCGAACTGCCAGGGGATCGGCGCCATGTATTTACTTTAATGGGGCGCCAGGCTCCAGCTTTGCATTGATATTCATGGCCTTATGTGAAGCTTGAGTTACGGCCGAATCTATAGCGCGCTTTGCCTCGAGGGCAAACTGCCCGAGGCCGCGGGATTTGGGAGTCACTTCTCCCAACTTATTGGTGTTATAGTCTCCAACGAGTTGCTTAGCGTGATCAATCTGGAGGGAATTCCCTCTTCACTGGGCGCTATGATGCCTGGAGCATCCTGATAACGCTAAGCTGTATTTAATGCATTTCAAGGTGTGTGTGATACCAGACTGCCCCACCATTGTCTAACCCAGATTCCAGTCAACCGTGCAATGGAAACGCAGAAGTTATTACTAAATAATAATAATAATAATAATAATAATAATAATAATAATAATAATAATAATAATAATAATAATAATAATAATCCAAATTGAATACTCTTTTGATACTCTCTTTGTCTCAATGATTCGCAGGCTGTGTGCACCAAGTGTGGCGTGGATACGTTCAACAGCCACCATCAGCCCCTCTGGCTTTGCAAGATCTGCAGTGAAAACAGAGAAGTGCGTGTTTATATGATTCGTCAGATTCTTCTTCTCTTCTATAATTCACGATGTCATTGTTGCTTCTTTCTCGCTTGTACTTCGCATGCAATGAGCGCACTTTGTCACCCGAAACCTCTCTCAGCGTCTTCTCCGCTTTCTCCTTTCATCACTGAAGACGCTCTTATCTGATCGTTTGTGAAATTCTAATCCGAGTCCAAATGTCTTCGGTGTGCAAATTGATATTCTGTCTTAGGATATTAACTCTGCCTCTTTTGATCTTGGCCAATTAACCCTGTACTCTTCATTTTCGCAGCTCTGGAAGCGATCTGGTGCTTGGTTTTTCAAAGGCATCCCGAAACATGTCCTGCCGTCAAAGGCGTGCAAGGGTGATTCCTCCGCTTCTTCCCATCTCTCTCCTGGAAACCACAAGTTCGCTGCTCCCAAGTCCCGTGCCAAGGGTTCTCCCAGTGGGGGGGTCAAAGGGAATGCCACCCCAACCCCTCGCTCGTACAACACATGGAGTCGAACTGGTGGCAGCCACACCGTCGGTAAGGCCCAAAGTTCAGTACATTCTTCACTGTTTGATTGTTTATCGGGATTACAGGACCAACCACTGAGAGCAGTGAGCCGGAAACGGAGTCAGATTCAGATGATGAGATCAGCCTCGGACGCAGGAGTCGCTCAAAACGAGGCGAAGACTCCGGTGAGTTTCTTGCTTTGTTGCCTTCTCTTGCAGTTCATTCTCTTTGCTTCTGTCTCCAAATCTCTCTTCACCTCATCAAAGGGTCTCGGACGCGTTAAATTGAGCCTCTTTTGATCCCATGGGGAATCAATTGGTGTTTCATGAGTCGATTTCAGATGCCATTGTCGTCCCAAGTCAAAACGCTTGTTATATATGGGCGTTACGATCGGAGAAAATTTGCTCAAAAGCGAGCCCTCTCCTCTGAAACGGGTGATGACGTCACCTGCAGCCTGACCAGTCAGAATTTTAGTATTGCAAATATTCCATTAATGGATAGCATGGATTTTTATTTTCAAAAATGACCCCTCGCTCTGTGTTTTCTTACTACTCCTACTCGGCAACCACTTCACACACATAATATTATAATCATTATAATAATATTATAATAATATTATGATCTATTTGCATCACTGGCTTTAGGAAAACCTCTTCTTTTTATAAGTTGTTTTTATTTTCTCATGTCGGATCACGAGATTCTCTGTTCTCACCACAACAACATGTCTTACAGAATAATAAGAATAATGAAGCCATCACCCAGTAATCTGCAAGTCATTGAGCATTCGTGACTCTTTGGCCCTGTGTATTCTAAATTATGATTTAATGGAATTATAGGAATAGGAAATGATATTCATGTTGAAAATAGTGTTTACAACTTTAAATGTATACTTGCGCTGACATAATGATATATCACCTTAAAATGATGCTGGGAAGTAGAAAGTTAATATTTTTCAGCACAACTTCTCTGAAATGAGACATGACGAAGAGACCAAGACCAGGCATTTCAAGAAACCATATCAGCCTACCAGGAGTGAATTATTACTCTTGGAGATACATTAAACATGGAGCATTGCAATTAAGAAAATTCGTATTTGGAGATACTGTTGGATACACTAAAGTATTTTTCAGAGAACAAATAGATCTCAAAGAATAGGTGTCGTAACACTAAACACGAAGATGGCCTAAAGTGCACTGTTTTGATTTCCATGGAAAGCGTGCGAAGCAAGCAAATTGCGATTGCATACAGCATATATACGAACTAGTAATTGATTAATGGGTTGAATATATAATTATTTCTCACCAACTGTTCGATCATCTACGTCTACGAACATATACCGGTATTTAAGTAATGTATTGCGAGATTGCTATTTCACCTTAGCCAGTTTAATTAGAATAATAATTAACTTGTTAGTCCCCATGCGCCTCAAAGCGATTGATCCGAGCAATCAGTTTTTTTAGTCCTTATTTGGTAGTTGTAACGATTTTAGATTAATTACAGGTATCCAAAAGTGCATTTCACATCCTGAGTAGAGACCCTTTGATGATTACAGGATCTCTAACCCTGACAAATCCGTGGCTCTTTAATTAACTGACGCGCTTCTTAATTCTGCTCGCTGCTAACAAGAGTTATTCCTTGTGCTAATTATTCGGTCGTGAATGTCTGATAAATAATTCAATAATCAGCCTTGAATTAAATCAGACTTGTCCCTAATTCAATGCTGGTTAATTTATTGTCGTTATCCTAATTTAGCTATTCAATGGATTGTTATTGCTCATGGCAGAACTGAATCGTTAGCTTCTCACAATATTATACAATTCAGGTTTCTGTAGTCTGGCTTTTAATTAACTTGAATTTGCTTATAATTGTCATTTGCATGAATCGTGATCTGCATGGTTCTTGATTGCTATTACCTCAGGTGTCTTATTTCCTCCGTTTCCAGTCCACGCCTTAAGCAAAGACTGCTTTGTGCTTGAAGCATTGTCATTATTCCTCTCTAAATAATGAAGTGGAAGAACTGAGTAAATTGACGTGGGCAGAATTCATGCAATTTCTGGTCGCCAGGATCACGGTGCATCCCACTAATTAGACTGAAGATTGAAGCCTTCTCTTTGTATAATCTTAGTCCTATCAATAACATAATTAATTATGCAGAGATGTTGTGACAAAGCATCAGCATTAATTAATTCAGATCTCTAAATACTGGTACACGGTTTCCCTTGTAATTTGTTAATTCAGCACATATTATTTTACCCCCTTATCCAATCACGATATTAGTGGTTTTCTTCCTATGCGCTTATTAAACAGTGGTTCATGGCAGAAATAAAATGCTCTTCCTCAACGCCATCATAGTTCTTCGCATGTTGTCTTGAGCTTGTTTCATGCACAGCATTTTTGTTGGCTATTTTTCCAATCAATTTTCCGTTTCTGCAGTCGCCATGTCGCTCATGGTGCATCTTGGTCCTTGTTGCTAGCTGCAGTGTTGTCTTCTTCTTTTGGGGTTTTTATGTCCTTGGCTAGATCCATAGTAGTTTCA
Source organism: Capitella teleta (assembly GCA_000328365.1). NCBI lineage: Eukaryota > Metazoa > Annelida > Polychaeta > Capitellidae > Capitella > Capitella teleta. Next base: position 492,713 of record KB309694.1, read on the forward strand.
TGTGTCTTTGAAAACAAACAAATCTAGAAAAACGGCCAACTGAACCACATGTGTCATTCATATCTCGTCTCATTCTCTCCCCATGATCACTCAGAGGTTGAGTCTTCTTGACCAACGCCACCGGAAGCAGGTGAGATAGGCCCCTCGCTGAATCCAAATCACTGCTCCTCATCTCATTGTCGTTAGAATCTTAGAAGTCTTTCTTGTCACCTTCTGCTTCATCATCAACCAAAGCAGCATAACGGCTCAGTCGCTCAGTCTCAGCCGCTTGATTTCCCCTTCAATGTCTATTTGTTCCTTTATTTCTGGTCGCTCGCTGTTGTTTTGTGTTTATTCAGTTCACTTTCTGCGTATTGGTGTCACAGTCTTTCGTCGTATTTCTTGCGTGTTCACCATCGTTTTCTCTCTGCAGCAGAGAGTGACAGCATCAGCATCGGGTCAAGCAGGAGCAACAACCCCCTCTATGACAGTTTCGGCAGTCGTGGACGGGGTCGTGAACTTTACCCTGACCAGATTAGTGCCACCGAGAGCAGCCGAGAGGATAATTATAAAGATTTTGATACAGAAAGTGATATTTCCAGCAACGCTGATGGTAAGGTTAATCATGGCGGTGCATCCGCACTAACCTTCTCTGTTTCAGCCCTCAGCAGAAACAACTCCATGCGATCACAAACCCTTGTCGCTGAGTCACATGATGTCGTGGATGGGAGAAATTCTCGCCAACCGAGCCAGGGGTCATACGGACCAGAGGTTACAGAGGAGGAGGCGCCACTGTCTTCCCCTGATTCAGACTCAGGTATAAATCTCATTCTTTGTTTTATATCTCGTCTTTTTGCACCTTTTTTTCACTTATTATTTCCATTTGTTTCTTCTGGCTTATTATAACTAGGAACTATGGCTGAGCAGAAGGCTGATTCGCCAGGTATCTTTTTCATTTCTATTTTATTCTCTCTCCTGTATTCTTCTGTCTGTTATATCTGTTGTCAAGCAACTTGTCTTTCACTCGCGTAGGTACCAGTCTTGGAACATTGGAGTTTTCTTTGCTCTATGACAGTAGCAACAACGCTCTTCACTGCACTATTAGCAGAGCCAGGGTGAGAAGCATCTCATTCCTATATTTCGAACATTTCTGAAATTTACCTTTTCCTCGGACACAGGGACTGCGTGCTATGGACAAGAATGGCTTCTCCGATCCATATTGTAAGCTGCATCTGCTGCCAGGAGCCAGCAAAGTGAGTCTGTCAACTTGCGTTCATTAGGAAGCTCATGCGTGTATTGCTCAGTCCTTCAAACTGCGCACAAAGACCCTCCCTAAAACCTTGAACCCCGACTGGAATGAAACCCTGACGTACTACGGCATCACAGAAGACGACTGTAGACGCAAGACACTTCGCTTGAGCATCTTGGATGAGGACACGTTTGGCTCTGATTTCATTGGAGAAACGCGAGTTCCTCTGAAATTACTGAAAACAGAACAAACGAAAAACTTCAGCGTTTATCTGGAGCGTAAACAAATAGTAAGTACCTTTTTGTTGTTTATATTTTTCCAGTTTGCAGATTTATTTTCCTCTCTCTCTCTCTCTCTCTAGGATGAAAAACAGGATGAGAATGACCCGGACGAGAGAGGTCGAATTCTCCTCAACTTGAGATTCAGCTCACAGAAGCAGAAGTTTACGGTTCGCGTTGTGCGATGTTCAGCTTTGGCTGCCATGGATTCTAACGGATATTCTGACCCATATGTCAAAGTGTGAGTGAAAATTTGCTGTTCATGTGAGCCCAAAAAATTGATAGGCAATTTCCAGCTTCATGATTCATTCAAATTAGATCATGCTATTCTTGGATGATTTCAATAAATCAATTATCATCAAAGCATTCACAGCTGTCTCAAGCATGATTCACTCATGCACATGTCTTTGTTCAATGAAAAATAATCTACATGAACTAGTCAATCATAAGCCAATATAATTATAAAATAAAAATTTTAAATAATTATTATCAAATATCAATAATCAAATTATGCGTTAATTATCTAAGATTGTTATCAGCTTAATTGACACCCAATAATTACCCCTTTGTACGTCAGTAATGATAAGCATACCTCATTCTAATGATTACCTCTCACAGATACCTGAAGCCGGACAAAGGCAAGAAGTCCAAATACAAGACGACCACCAAGAAACGCACGCTGAATCCCGAATACAATGAGGTCAGTGATCCTGTCATGACCTCTTAACCCCATTAAATCAATGACCTCTGACCTTAGGAGTTCCATTACGATATATCTCAGCCTGAACTGGACAAGAAAACGTTGGAAATCACTGTCTGGGACAAAGATATTGGCAAGCAAAACGATTACATTGGTGAGTCAGTTGGCGGAAGAAAATCAACGTAACAATTGTTGCTCTCAGGTGGCGTTCAACTGGGCAACCAAGCGAAAGGCGATCGTCTGCGTCATTGGAACGAAGTTTTGAAAATCCCCGATCGAAATCACGAGCATTGGCATCCTCTCTCAGCTGATGGCCTCCCTGAGGTCAGCTAAAGTGACCACTTGACCGCTGGTGCTGTTGCTCTCTCTTTGCTGCAAGTGTGTAGATAGGACTGTGTGCCTTTTTGCAATGTTTCCCTTAGTATACAGAAGTCTGGTATGCAAACGTGGCTGCTTCACGCATTCAGAACAAAGCCTCACATACAAAATAATAATGACACTACTTAAAAGCATAGCAGAATGTATATGTCGCAAATTCTGAGGATTATAATTATTTGAGTTTTGATATTGTCTAAAAGTCACAATTATTCAAAGAGGTAATATAAATTATTTACCAGGATATTATCCCATACGATTTTCCTGCATTTATAGACTGTTTTTGTTTTTGGTTTACAAGAATCTCGGATTATTTCTCCCTTTTTGTTCTAGTATATTTTAGTTCAGTTTTTCTTTTACATGTTTTCTACACATAATATTTATCAGCTATTCTTCATGTTTTATTTTTGGATTGGCTCAAAGACTATTTTGACTGATTGAATGATTGATTGATTGATTGATTGATTGATCAGATAAGCTGCCAGAGACAATTAACGTGTTTGCTTCGGCAGCTGTGTTACGTTATAAGAAGGAAATAAAATTATTTGGGAAATAAATTAGTCTTGAAGTTCGTTTATTCATCAATTTCAAAGTAGGATTCCTTGTTTGCTTTCAGGTTAAATTATCCCACTGTGCTGATCGTTTCGATCTAAACAATCATAACATGACTGATATGACTTCATACATCAATTGAACGCATGGCAGCCGATTTGTGCGTTCACACTAGATGACAAGCATTAAATTTTGCAAACAAGTTACCTCTTTTTCACCATAAGATCGCCATCAGAGGACTTTAATCTCAAATCTAATTACAACCTCTCAGACTCATGATTCAAGATATATATATTTTTTTTTTTTTTTACACTGTTTTTACTTATGATTACACTATACCTTCAATTATGTGAGAAGATGTGAAAAGCGCTGAGAGACGTGTGAATGCTGTGCTATAGAGGAAATTTCCAACCCTAAGATGTTCTCAGGGCGGTATTTTCGGTAACTAACCTTACTTTTTAAAAGACTGTAGACAGTAGAGTGGAGATAAATCTCATCCAAACCAGTGCGTTATGATTATAAGAGGATTCGCTCACCGGGAAGTCATAACGCTTCAGACACCTTATGATAGATCGTTCGATTTGATTCGATATCGGCCTTCACTTGTCTCCGGCGCTACTGAAAAGAAGTAGGCCTACCAACACACACGATGAAAAATCACCCCTATTTCGGTACATCCATTTCACTCGATTTCACATGACGTCACTCGGAATTCCCAAAATGGCTCACAAGGCGAGACGAATGAAACTGAATCCACAGTATTTGCTGAATACGACCAGTTGACTAAATGTTACGATAAATAGCAGCCAACGAGATACCACCTGTCATCGGTGTGTGCCTGTGTCATTATATATATATGACCAGGGAACCAGTGAAATATCGGCCTTGACTCGGCGCACTGACTACTTGTACAAACTAGTAAAGTTGAACTGCCAAGTACTCGTACATGTTTCAGAGTTCCTAATACGCAAATTGTTTGAAATTAGTTGAGTGGATTGGAGGTGTGATCAATTTGGGTTTCCACAATGATGCCTTCAAAGTCTACTTGCAACCGCGGCATGGCTATAACAAGAGTGATTTTTAAAAACACCTATCAGTATGAACCATTAGATTGTAATTAATCCATTACTAATGATTTCTTGAGGATTTTTCTCATCGTGGACTAGATCATATCGGAGAACCTATAATCCTAAATGCGTTATACCTGTAATTTGCATGATGAGGGCATGTTAATCTAAATTGCATAATTATTTTTGTTTTACAAAACTCGACATATATAGTATGATATAGATCAAGACTTTCTCTAAAATGCACCTGTTACGGGCGTGGTACATGTACTAGCATGAAGACCTAGCACGCACAGTCCGTTGTGCATTTTTACACGGTTCGCCGTGAGAACGGCCGTCCAATTTAATCCAGAGACGATCGAAGGCAAAGAGATTTAATAGCATACGCGTGTATATGAATATTATGATTACGTGTTTATACGAACTCGAGCTTGCGAAAAAAAAAACATGCATTCGGCATGACGTGTTTAATTCCATTTATAACTCATAATTTACAATGTTATAAATGTTGGTATTAAATTATTAATCGACGTGCAGACCCACGGTGCAGGCTCTAAAACACTAAAATTTATGACCTGGCTGTCAGTAATATCATAGCCATTCATAGGTGTATGCTTCTGCGGCTCGTTAATTGGGGGTCAGACCAGAAACCCGGGACCGGGGTGACCCCCTGCTCTTTTCGATGGATCCCAACGGGTTTTTAATGTATTTGCGTTTGTCTTGGATGCGTAAAAAAATGCGCGTTGAATTAAGCAATAACTCATATCAGGCAACAGTAAAACTGCACACACAAAAATCTTTAATCAAGTTACTTTGAAAACTAATAGAAAGCTAACAGCACGCGGGCGACGGTTATTATGCGTATAGAAGAAGTGCGCGCGTGGCAGCTCAGCTGCAGAGTGACTTTACAAGTATTTATTGAAGTCCATTTCGCTTGCTGCTCCAATCATTTTCATTGCCGATGTTGCATCTATACGCATGAGGTTCAATCGTACACTTCATTGCGTGTATAGTAGTCCATAAACATTTAATATCATCAATAGCATATACTGTTTAGTCTACGAAGCAATTCCGAAAACATTTATTGTCACAAGACTGCATGGCGAATCCATAAACATGCAGACGGTTTGGTCAATGGATGTCTACCGGTACAAACCGGTTTTAAAGGTACCTTGTTTTGTAGTAATGCATCAATCAATAATTGCGCTGTAGAAAAAAATGCATATGATAACTAGTATTAGATCTAACTCTGCGTGTGTACTACGCACTCATACCTGTTAACCCTCCCGGATATAGCGGGAGACTCCCGCTATGGCGCCCGACCCCACGCTAATCAACCCGTTTCTACCACTTAATATCTCGCTTTGGGGATAATCCCAGTTTCATGAATAAATAAATAAAAAGTATCGCGTACAAAATATCGCCTCGAAAATATCGAGCGATATCGATATTGGTAGCCATGCATAGTTAGGTCTACTGATTAAGACAACTATGAAAATATTTCATTCATTTTCGCGAACAGCGAACCCGTTGTCTTAGCGAGAAGAGCTGACCTGGGAGCTCGAAGGCGATTCCTGTGAAATGTACGAATTGGTCGCTCCGAGAAATAGTATGGTAACTTGGTATTATTATAAGACCTCTCCCAAGCAATACTATATAGTATCGCCGTTATAGAAGTTCGGTCAAGCAGTCATCTCCGCCACCGTGGAGATCGAAAAAATCTCGAATGAATTTTTTTTTTTTTTTTTTTTTTTTTTTTTTTTATGAGTATACTTTAGAACGTAGGATTTTGCGTGCACACAGCATTAATGGCACTGTAGATAAATAATTAATGGACTCTTTTGCTCTTGGTTTATGTAGTTAATTGTGCCCTGTTGAGTCTATTTTGCACAAGTTTCCTGGGTTCCCCCAAAGTCTCCCGCTCTGCGAAATGGAAAAGTTGACAGGTATGTTACTATGTATGCACTACCAGACACAGGCATCGATGATCCGTGAATTCTCCGCAGAAAACTAAACAATTTCGACTTTTTATAAACGCATCTTCTATAATGACGCACTGAAAACTAGCGTTATCCAAATATCCAGGGTCCTCAGACAGACTCTTGTGAGCGTATCTCAGCATCTTCAATCAACTCAAACCAATCGCAAAGTGTCCGGATGGGGTGAACATTACACGAACGGAATATTGGTAGGTACACTTACCAGCTTACAAGATTATACTTTAAAGTGTATATTACCAATAATGCCAATACTAAGTTATATTCATGTACTGTTTTACTTTACCACGCAACTAATACCACTTTGAAACCTTCTTTTCTTGGGCTCGATCACAGGACTGAATTGTGTAATTATCATGCGATACTTATAGTATACATGTGCTAGTTTTTTTGTTTTTGTTTTTTTTTTTTTTTTTGGGGGGGGGGAGGGGGAGGGAGGGGGTCGGTGTCTAGTGGTTGAATGCTAATCCCTAATTCCAGGCATGCGGGTCGGTTTGAGCGAGAATCGAGCGCCGTGGCTGCTAGATTGAGTAATGTGAGTTGTGTATAGGTGAGACGCATGCAGGGATGAGAAATCAGCGGTGGATTAACAGACCAGTAGATTGAGCATCAATTGCTCACGCGATAGGTTCTTTGAGGTGAAAGGTGTGTTTACTGTCTTTCAAACAAGCAACTTCTTCGCGCTAATTCCATCACCAGCATCGTTCATCTTGCACGTGTACGAAGTCATTTCAAGAACGGATTCATTCGGATCATTATCACGTTCCAGTTGCTCAGTTTACATGACATGATTATTACAAATCTGGCACCGAGCCATCACCTCGTGGCCTCTTGGTTGGTCAATGATCGCTCTGTCGGTGGTCAAGTAAGTTCCCTCGAGGTCGCTGATCGTGTAATTATGGATCATGTGTGATTCCCACCCCTCGACACCGGTTGGCACTGGCAATAAATTACTCGATCCGATTATGTATGCTGAGGTGACTCCATTGAAATAAATAATCCCGCATGCACATCTATCAGTGGGCTATAAGTATACAGGTACAACCACCTGTGAAGTTACAATGTATACACTATAAAGGCATGCGTGTATGCATGCATATGTATGTGCAGGGCATGCACAGAACACTTAGAAGTCGCCAACGTGTCCTCCAGTCATATGCGCATTATGCGTAATAAGATGGCAAGCACCCAACTCATCAAAACTTGCTCTGAGCGCATATACCAAGATCAAACGGAAAGGGGGAAAAATTCGAGTCACGAGGTCTGTTAACCGCCGCACATGATTAGAGACATGACACGATCACCCGACCTTCTGTTATTGTTGCATCCACCTATTATTGACTAGAATATATAGGTTAAAGTTATACAAAAGCATGTATAACTCAATTAGTGTCATTGCTTAATGGGGTTGGTGTGTCATTCAAAGGTCAGAGTTCAATCCCTGACTGAACAGTTGGATACCATCTCCATGACATCGTATTACACAACCAGCGTGATGCTCTGCGGGAATTATACGGACCGACATTATCGGGATTGCGAGTTCGTTAGACACAATTTATTAATTAGTACATGTATTGGGAGCGAAGCACTATTACGTAGAATGATTCGTTATCAATATTTATCACATCTATCATAAGCCCTGCTTGCATGTGCGTGCAACACGGTTATCGTGCTCGTGCCTGAGAGTCATTAACGGTAGCACTTATATTAGTACGTTTGTATTGCGTCGCAAGCGGTGTGAGCTGTCGGTATTTATCCCGATTCCTCAATTCGTGAGACCGAGCGCTCTGCTGTGTGCTGCCCTCATAATGCTATAAGATACGTGTATCTTATACGTGTATATGCCTGCCAAAGTACCAGCGCATTACGTGACCTACTCCTTATTGGCGTGGATGCCTACGACTTGCGCTTTCGTTCATGCAATGATCAATTAGTGGCATCAATCACCGCTTTTCACTCGTCAAGAGTCCTCGAGGGTTGATCTCGAGATGCAATGGTTCGATGGTACTATGGACGCAGGTGGTCCTTTTAATCGAAAGCATCGAACAGAGACAGGAAGGGGCGTTAACCCAATCACCATGCCGTTCCATGCAGATAACGAGCTACCTGCACCTCACCTGAGAAGTTCCTATGCTACCATCAGACTCCTGCATGCGTCTGATCTTAATTTCCTGGGAAGAACTCACCACGGGAACTTCGACGCATGTTGATTTGGGATCACGTGACAGCTGCTCAAAGAAGTTCGCACATTTAAGAAATTGGCTCAACATTCGGCAGCCGTTAATGAATGGCCGGGATGATGCACTCGTGTTACGTTATAACATGGCTTTGAATGCTAATGGTGTATAACAATGACGTTTGAGGCGGTTCCTCTTGTGCATGCGATCGCCCGTAACAGGCAGCCACGCACATGTTACTGTCCATTTGCATTTACTGTTGTTGTTATATGAGGGTTTGAGGTCACCGCAGTAGAGGTCAAATGTCATTTCAGAGCAGCCTTGAAGCTAACAGAAGCACTCACAAATCCGATTACCCGTTTATCCATCCAACAATTGCATTATATATGTGCAACAAACATGCGATTCAATCCCTTGGCAAGTCATTAATTATTTCATCCCACCCTACAATTCTGTCGTATTGCCAATAGCCCAACACATTATGTATTATACTGAATGATGAGAGCAACCACCACCCTTCATATCTTGAATAAAACCAAAGGTTACATAAGAACGTACTGCGTGTATATATAATGATGAAGTTGACAGCGAGTTCCACGAAAAAAAATGTGCAAGGTATTATAATTATTATAATTATCGCATCAGGCTTCAATAATGTCCTGTTTATATTCTGTTGAAGGACTCATTAAACCTGACAACATAACTACTGAAACACAACAACAAATCAATATATATTTATATATGTATAGCTGCATATATTAAACACTTCCGCATCGAGGCATTTGAGTTGGCATGCCATGACTGGTCAAATCGAACAACAACGAATGTCGGTGAATTGACCAGTCGGGGTTACCTGCTAGCTTTGAGGTGAATTGCGAGGCGATTGACCGATGGTGGAGTTGTGAACGAATGCGGCTTTATATGCGGGATATGCACGCTCACGTCGACATCGACGCTTCCTCCTTCGCTTCCTGTCAGATTCATTCGCTTCGGCGTCTTACTGATCAATGCTGCTTTATTTCTTGCCTTCGATTTCTCGGTGGACGTGTTCATCCTCGAAGGTGTTTGCTCCGAGGGAATTGTAATGTGGTGTGCTCTGATATTTTGTTGCCGTCCTTGAAATGTCTTAAGACTCAAAGCTTCAAACAAATCACGCCAGGAATGTCCAGCATTGGTCTTCAGTTTTCAAAAGAAGAGCGGATTTAATAGAGAGACGGGGAAATTGTTCTGAATGTATGTGTACACTGAGTGATCAGTACACGGAACACTTATTTTATTGATTGATAATTATTTTAACCATTTGCAATGAGTGTTCTGTGGCCGGTGAATGCAGTAAATGTACGAAGGGTGCCTCATGTCCATTAGCAATGAGCAAGTACATATAGTTCCCACACATGCATTATTCGCGGGGCTCAAATGCTGATTGAGATTTTCGATGGAGATTAAGCCACTATTGACATTGCTATGGAAGTTTTAACGTTGACGTAATTAATTGCGATTTGGATCCGCTGTTGTTTTGAATGTATATGTACATGACATGTGAAAACGTATATTAGGTACAAGTATTAGCGGAAATTGGCGCTTCGCTTCCTCATTAATATTGAGTACGGACGCTTATATATGTGCATGCATAGGACGTTAAATGGCCCAATCAAATTCATTGAGGTCGGTAAAGAAAAATTATACAAAAGTAAAAAGTAATCATATATATAAAAGAATAGAAACGTACCCCCCCCCTCACCCAACCATCTTAGTATAATCTAATGGTATCTAATGACTGGCGGTAGTTATATAAATACATGTACATGTATATATACAAAATGAGAAAGCCTCAAGTAGAAAATGAGTTCTTAAAAGGTTCACGAGTGGTCAAGCGTGCAGTAATCGCCAATCACCGTTAATTAAGGCATTATACGCCCCCGCCCCCGACACACATTCATGTGTGACGATGTCTGAAGAATTCCCCGATCGACAGCCTTCAAGTAAAGGCCGCCAGTGACGCAGACGCCTCGTCAACGCTTTGATTCTCGATGCGTTGCAATTGCGCCGTGTCCTTAATTACTCTAATGGACACCGTGTAAGTGGTGTTTGAGGACATATGCCATTCGATATCTTTCAATTAACCCTATGAGTGTGCGCCATAGGCTCACATACATGCCGTATGTGACCTATGTGCACTATATGCATGTGCTTGGTGGGTCTCCTTTCTCAAATTAAGCACATGCGCTTCTCAGAAATAAACCATTTAGACCTATATTTATAATATATTATTGAGATTACTAGATTAACTAACAACACAGATGAAGTAGCGATTGTTTGACCCACTGCCCTACTTGGGGAAAGGGCTGATAAATGGGGTAGAGAAAACAAAATTATATAATGAAAAAAAAAAAAAAAAATGTAATTCGATCTTGGGATGCTGAATAAACAATTTAGAAATCCAATTGGATCAGCTGACTATCGTAACTAAATTCAACGAAATTGCGATACTTGACACGAAACAAATAAGGGCACACATCTAGTCGCATTTGTTGAATCTCTTTCTACGCATTATTTCATCGGTATTTTGTGTCTTCGAGCAGCGAATATCGACTTCAGACAGTAATACATGCAACTGTGAACTGGGTCGACGCGATTTAATAAGACATTGGTTGAATATTTATTGTACCTGGCCATGCACGAATGCCATTACATACAGATGATACAGGGGTGTACACCCCAACAGTTGTACGATGCAGCATACACACATGTACATGCATGTATATCCGTGCTGTATAGTTAGCATATTATATACAATGCAGCATGGATAATTACACGTTTGAATCATTGATACTAATTATAGCCATATGGGAGAATTATTGTTAAAGTTAGAAATTGCTAATGATGTTATTGTACCCGTGCAATATTCTTTGACAAAGGTGTAAGATTGACGTAATGGGAGACACTTGAATAGTTTGCAGTCTCGCGGAATAGTAAAATGAGTGAATGAATAACCCGAACACAATTGAAAAATATTGCAATGCATATCTATATATTTCCTTATAAAGTGGCATGTTACCACTTTAATCTCTTCCCACACGCCTAACACGTGCGTGCACCCATTAAACAGACAAGTTTCAATTAATCGTAACGATATAATATGAAAACACACGCACAATTTACCGATAATTACCGTCGGATTAAAATTGAATCTGAATTCGCTTAATTATGCCACGTGCCTTGTTTTGTGCCGTCGAGATCATTAATATTTCATCATGGAATGCGAGACAAAAATGAATGATGATATCAACGGAGGATTCTTCCATTATACTCTGAAATAAACTGACGATATCGCAAATGATGTAATCGACGATGCACTCGTTTGACCCCGTCATCACCCTGTGGACTTCTCGTGCTCCTGGGCGTCGAGGGTTGCTGTCGATATAGCGTGCCGAGCGAAACCACTGCTGACTTCATCCGAACATAAACAGGACCCGACCTTTCACTGTGATTATTTGTGGCATGTGATTGCTGATGTCATGTTCTCCATCGAATAGCTTCAAGCTGTGCTATGTCTGCAGTTTACTCAAGGTTAATTAATTGCATTTTCGTATACTCAATGCAATTACATGGTACATGCATTATAGTAGGCAAGAATGTTGCATTTAATATGTTGTGTATATTGTGTACAGTGTGTACACAAAGCAAGATTATTCTTCACAGCTTGCTGGTATATATAATATGTATAGATTGATAAGATATTAAGATAATCCATTGTTTCAATCGAATACTAGTGCATGGTCTCTGACGTCACAATATGTGTACGTGATGGCATGGTTGTCTGCTTGTGGTTATTGCGGCAGGCAAAACCGCGTGATCTCATCAGGCTCATCTTGAATGAAGAGGTGCGAGAAAAAATAAACGTTGATTGGATCAGCTTTGCTGCATGTTATTAATATCGATTAGACCAAAAGCGGTTATGTTGTCAAGTGGGTGAGAATGCGCATTGGTTTCTCCGGGTAGGAAATGTCGCGTGTCCTCAACGAACAGCATTCCAAAGACGAAATTGATACTGTCGTTCAATACGTGTGTATGATATTTTTTACGCATAAATTATTATTATGTGACGTCTTTTCTATTAATAACCATTTGGAATCACTGCTATGTGGAATGCTCATGCATGGTCAAATAATCATATCTTCCTAAAATGAAAAAATAATTATATGATTATGAATCTTCTGCAATTTGACTTCGGTTCAAAATCGATAAAAAGAATGCAATTAGGCAGATGAAGGCAGTGCGATGGTCAGATGGGCTGTGAGATGGTGAGATGGGCTGTGAGATGGCCCTTATAATTAGTCCGCGTAGACTGCAGCATTTCCATCGACAGCATCGTAGAACGAAGATTGCAGCAGATTCCGTGCCTCGGATGCTGAGCCAAGGGTGCTGAAATCGAGCCTCGATCCGTCTTAAGTTTTATCACCTGGACGCCACGATGAAAGCACGGTTGCCGGTGCTTTGGGATCGAAGAATGTCAATCCTTCAACAATGCAAGCACGCCCGCTCTATTATGTAATTTCAACGTAAATAACACGGTGAAGACTCGGCACCATTGAGTCAGTGGCGCATGCGTGTTCCATGTCCACTGCAATCGAGGCATTCTGAGAACGCATGCATAGGTTGTGTTTTACTAATCGTTGCTGAATTCCGCACAATACCTCCAATCAAGATGTTATTTATTCTATTAATAGCCTTGAATCGATAGATGCATGAGTTGCACTGATAGCTTTTTTGCTTGCACACTGTCTTCGATTTTCGATTTTCAGATCAGGTTTTTTTTCTTCGTGCATTAAATCTTGTAAGAAGAGACTTTTTGCTCGCTCGACTGCATGAAACTGCACCGGCAAACAATAACGAGTCCGCTAACGATGAACGTCTGGTGGAACATGTATAAAAGTATAATGTCATCGTTCAAATAGCCTGATTACCCAAACAGAGGGGCACACAGTCCACGTCTGTCTTCAATTGTCTTGGAGACTGACAGTCAGACGCTGAATTACATGTAGTATATGAAATTAATTATGTAGGCCCTACAGTTTATAACATTGACTATGAAAGGTGTAGGCGGAGGTAAAGTATCCTGCAAAACCTTTTCATTGAGCAATCAAATTGAATAAATTAATTTAACACCAACGAACGTTTATTTCAATACATTGTGCATGAATATACTACATTACGGTATACCATGTTAGGCCTATTATTGTGTTATTGTTAATGTGCTTGCGTTTTTATAATCGAATAAATTATTCACCACGTGTGTTAATGAATACATTATGGAATTAATGGCTGAGAACTGTATTGTGTTCAAGGAATATTTTAAAATTAACCTCTCTCTCTCACCTAATTATAATAAAATAATATTCGTAATAATAATAATAATACACTCCAAACGATGAATGTTTTACATGACTTACATTGCATTAGGTACAGTACACACCTGTTTTGTCCTCGTCCATACAACTATAAATATGTACAATAATGTAACCAACTGAACACCTGACAACGCACTCTTATTTGATAGAACACCAACTAAAAGTACACAAATGTGCATGCATATCGTACTAAATAGACGCCACTAGTGCGTAGGCCTATACTACTCAGTATCAGCTTAGTCCACTATAGTACCGCAGCAATGCTTCCACCAGGGGCCAAATAAATAGTTATTGAACCTCTGGGTCAATCGATATTATTGCGAATGATTTATATTTATTCCATGCAGCTTCTCTTTGAAGATTCAGGGTCATTTAAGTGGCACCGCATGTTGTAGCTCGCTAATTTATGCAGCAGATTAAATTAACCGATCACAATCGCTGAGTAACGATACCCCGCTCCAGCACCCCTTGTTCACACTTGACATCTATACTTGAATATAGTTCATAATATTACGTCATACGCGTATTTGTCAGAGGTGCAGTTGGTTATGTAATTGGTGTAATGTTATCAACCATGCTTGTCATTGTACTAGTATTAAAAATAAAGTGCATGTGTTAAAACTTAAAATGTGTCAATGCATAATTATTGTGTACAATTCTTCGTGTACAATGAAATTATGAATTCTTATTTGTTTGTCATATAGCTCAAGTTGTGTCAATCACCAGTAAATGATTAACTACTAGTATGCATACGTGGAATATGCCTACTTGTATTATATTATTAGTTATAATATCGTATTCGCACATTATCAATGCACTGATAAAAATCACAAGTGACAAATACATGAGGGTGAAATGCGTAAATGCACATGGCATACCGGCACTAGTAATAACATCATGTACATCTGGTACGTGTACATATATACAGTATTATACTTGGGAATACATGTATGTGCCTCGTGGATGCGTCGAGCATAATGCATTAACGGATTTAACGCCGTAGACGTGGATGCATGGCTTGCTATCAATTATTTCGGATCTTACAGGGAGGGAAATAATCCGGTCGATGCAGCGTGGTTAACGATGGTGTGTTTCTTGAGAAAATAAGATTTGTTGTTCTGTAGGGAAGGCCCCACAACCAACACAAACGCCAAAAGCCTGAAGGGCGCCACGCCCACTCATCGCCTTGCCCTTCACACGTGGCCATAATCTAGTTTGCTTACAGCGCATCTAGATGATTATTAGTTAATGAAGCGTAGAATAAGCCACTGGTATGTCAGCGTGTGTTTCAGCAGCGAGAATTCACGAGAACCGAGCGAAACAGAACGAAGCGTGTTGCCCACGCGCATTTGCGCACATGTCGACCAACTTCTGTGTTTACAAACATGGGTTGAGGGCGTGGCCTCAGAATGCACTTGGATTCAACCTATGACATACTTTATCGTTCTGCTATTGGTCGAAAGGATTACCGAGAATAAATCTCCATACGAATGAGGCCCTGCGTCACAGCTGACCAATCAGCAGCTGCCGAGGATGGATCATTTGCATACAGGGTTGAATATTAATCGCATGCAACCAGCGTCAACGTGCGTTAGTCGAGCAAAAGCAAAACAAGAGCAGGAAGGAGAAACCGCCGCGGAAAATAATCGGGAAATCATCTGTGTGCCGCTCAAAATGAACATTTCCATCCTGATCGAGGCTGCTGAATATTTGGAAAGGAGGGATAGAGGTAAAATTTCTACAATTTCGGATTTATTAAGTGATTTTAGAGCCATTCTATGAACCGGCTGCCACGTCAGGCGAAGTAATGCTTAGCAAAACGCCCACCGAGATGGATTTGAGACGTTTTGTCCGCTTTTTTTACAGAAGCGGAACACGGATATGCATCAACATTACCTATGCCAGAAGACTATCACAGGAGGAAGTCGAAATCTCGGAAAACTCTGGGAAGCAGGTACGGAAAGGCTTGGGAATTTTCAGTGGCCGGGTTGTTTACTTCATAATACTTGCACTTATGGCACGTTGCCAAAGACCGACATCATCAGCTGAGATTCTTGCTATATGCGCTAAAATTTCACATTTCTTATTCACAATCTCGTGACGATGATTAGGCGAAGAGGTGGCATCGTCTTAGTTGCAGACGTTGGTTAAATAAAAAAAAAAAAAAAACTAAAAATATCGCGGATGTTTGCATGCAGAACGCGGTTGTCAACATAAGCTGTCAAATGACATGCTCCGCGTTGTATAATTTATGCGGACGGACTTTGCTCCTTCTCTCATTCCTTCGATCGCAGGAATAAAAAAAAAGAAGAGAGTAGAAAAATAGAATCTGCTCTGTGTAAATATGGCCTGGCTGACAGGATTGCGGTGCTCGGCTGTTTCTTGGAGCGCAGTACTTTCCTTTCGCTGTATCGATCGTCGTTGCACATGGCCAATCGCATGCCACCGGCCGGTCTTCGATCGACCCGTGAGGCGAGAGAATATCCCGATGCCGAAAAGCCGGCGTTACAGCCTGGAAATTAATGAAGCTCGTGTGCATGTTTATAGCCATACATGGTACAGGACTAATTAGTCATTAATCATTATGCCCCCGCCAGCCTATATTTAAAACGAGTTCAGCGGTGTATTATCACGTCGGATTAACAACCGAGTGAGACACATTCAAGAGCTGCAAAGACAAACTTTACTTACCCCGTTACTTAGTTACTATGTAGTATTAGATTTATAAGTATTATTCCTCTTGTCACGCGTACTAATAATAACAATAGCAGTTTAATTACATTTACGTATGCTTATTTCAACACAAACAAGCGCAAGACATGAATAACGACCAGTACATTAATTAACTTCAATGTTCACTGTGAACATTGAAGTTAATTAATGTACTGGTCGTTATGAATAGAAGCTACCACTAGTACCAGTTGATCCGGCTTTCACGTGAGCGCCTTGGATCTGACAATAATGTGATCAAGGCTTCTGCATTGTTAATATGTATTTTTCCCCTTTACATGGGCATGAGAAAGTTTATGCCTGGCTGGTTTGAGCTATTTTTCTTTCTGCCTTTTAGTGCTTTTAGTGGGCGTTAACTGACCCCATTTGTGTTCAGCTCGCGTGCATGTACTTGTGGTATGCATCGCTGTATGCCCATTTCTATCACTCGGTCATTTTTGCGTTCTGCACTTGAATTGGCCTTGTGGCCTTGTAACATTCGGGTGAACTTTGAAGCAGGGAAAAATAAAGACAAAATCATTTCGCTGATCTTGTTGACAAACCGGCATCCACGTGTCCGGGATGCCTGGATATTTTATTTAACACGTGCATGGATGATCGAAGAAAGGGAGTTGACCTTCGCACTGTCCACGAACTGCGTCAGCAATGTACAGCAGCACCTCGCCGGGTGCTTTGTGTGTGCGAAAAGCGCTTAAAAAAACATCTGACCCAGTTTCCGCGATGTATTTTTTTCCCTCCTTTGCAGTTGTGTACTTGGGTGCGCTATAAATATGGTACAGAACCACATGATTCGCGCATGTCTACAGTGGCCCCCGCCTCACGCGATCCGTGTACTCGCGGCTTCTGGTCAGTATGTATGGACGGTGGGTGTGACCCGAAGGTCATTTGAGGTCGCCGCTATCGAGGCCTGGGACCTCTTTGAGCGAGTCTTTTTAGCGGGCAGCAATTCATTCTCCGATCATAATGCTCACAATTGCATGCTATATGATATGCACTCGACCGCGCCGTTGCCCGTTCTCTTTGATGCTGCGTCCGTCTCTCTTTGAATCATTATTTGTTAGTAGTGCATTATTCATCATCCGTACATTATTCTCTAGCTCGTTGCTGCTGCCATCGATGCATTGACGTGGCGGTCGGCCATTTCGCTGCTACCTCTGAACAGTATTAATACTATCAATATGATTCTTGGCTTTTGTTGGCGATCGCCAATCACGGCCGATCCGCGCTCAGCTGTCGAAGCCGTTATATTTGGCGCGCGCGCGCTAAGCTCATTGTTTGCGCCAGGACAGGTTGCATCGAAGCAAGCGTCCTTTTGTTGGGGCGAATTATAATGGACGTGCGCGCAGCATGCTTGCCTGCACGGCCAGCATGCGCAGATGGTGTTCGGCATACCACCATCGCTATAAATCACATCGATATGGAAGCTGTGATTTGTACGAAATGCCTTGAAGCGGCTTGCGTGGTGCTGAGTGTGACCCTGACCTTGATATTTTGGCAATTCATGTTGCAGAACTGATGTTTACGCGCGCTCAAGGCCACCGATATATCTCCCAGAACTCGTTTCTGCATCGTCGAATGCGACCTTTCTCTTTTTCTGTGTACCTGCTCGATTTGAAAAGCCATCGAATTATGTTTGATTGAGTGCCTTCGATATACCCTCGCAAGCAAGAAGCGTGCTCTCGAGAGGGGGCGGGGCGTTGGGGTGCGATATGATCGCTACTCGTTACGTCATCACACCTCTCTTCTTCCTGAGGCAGCCGGGACCGATTGAGTTTCCAGCTCCGATCATGCTGGCCATAAGGGGCGGTGTTCTTGGTGCTCGGTGAGGGCATCTTAGGAGGCTCCGCGATTCTTCATGTCTAATGCAAGAGTGAATTTAAATGCGTGATTTTTCACCAGGTGTCTTCTTTCTTCTCTTTCACAGCAGATCTACGCATAATGAACTGGAGAAGAACAGGTGAGCTACGATCATTCACTCCGGGGGGAGGGGGGAGGGGGGGGATATATAAACACGGCTTTGTGTATCTCGTCACATGTTATGGGGTGTAACTGTATGTTGAGTGATGCATAATACTCATGTTGTGTTTGTCTTACAGGAGGGCCCATTTGAGGCACTGCCTGGAGAGGCTCAAGGGCATCGTTCCCGTTGGTCGGGAATCCTCCAGGCACACCACACTTGGACTCCTCACCAAGGCCAAGACCTTCATTAAGGTAATTGGGTCGACCTCCTTGACTTACTTCATGTGATAACGCTTTTTAATTTGCTCAGATTTTGGAGGATAAGGAGCGCAAGCAGGATGTGCAGCGGGACTCTCTGGCCCGGGAGCATCGCCACCTGAAGCGCAAGTTGGAGGGACTGTTGACCACGGAAGGCCAGTACCGGGTTCGGGTTGAGCGGTCATTCAGCGAGTGTAGCAATTGTACGCTATCAACTTTATCCAACTCATCTCAAGATGGTGAGTATACGTTGCATTTGATTCCTGAATCAGCTGACCGGCGCTCATTTTCAGACGATGTCGACATCTTGGGCTACGGCAGCAGTGGCAGTGACACCGATGACCTTCGCAGCTTGCAGAGCAGCTCGAGCGATTCGGGGTGTGTGGTGCATTCTCCCCTCGGCCTGAGCGCTGAATCGTTGTGATCAGGGGCCCCCGACTCAACTCATCCGTCTGCCATAGACCGCAGCCTCGACGGCCTCGCTGCAAACAAAGAACACGAACTACTTCTTCTGTTGACTTTTTAATTACGTGCGCATGGCAGTGTGCCTGCCCAGAGACCATTGCTTGTGACAGAGGAGAGAGACGAGCGCTAGCTCTGCTGCTCCTCCGATCCCTGCCCTTGCTGCTGCCATCTGAATTGTTATTATTTGTTTGTTGAAGTTTATTTTCTGTTTATTTCTTAATTTCTGTGTGTGTGACATAAATGAGCGATGTATTCTGAAGTAAGAGGGTGTTTTTATAAGCTAACGAGAGGTAACATCATAAATCAGGGCTTTTGAGACGGGCATTTTATTCCATCAATTGCAGCAATTATGCAGCAGCGTAGGGGCATTTTGTATTCTCATCCCTATATCTTGCCCCTATTCTCATCTATTCTGTTCCTCCGGTGATCTAGGCAATACACTCCTATTTTCTTCCTGAAAGCACTCTGTATGCGCTTTTGGGGGAAAACTTGCTGGATTGGAGATGGAAACATACAAAGACCATGTGTTATGTAATATCATCATGAATGCACCCCTCATTTCTAGCCTCATCTGTGAGGTCTTTATTTTCTCAATTTTTTTTTTTTTTTTTTTTTTTTTTTTTTTTCCGTTTTATTTTTGTTTGTTTTTTTTCTTCTTTTTTTGCTCTTCTTTTATTCTTAAAAATTTTAAGGAAGACAAAAAACAGACAGATTATCAATAATCTTTAAAAAAAATTATTAAAAAAAATGTTTAAAAAATGATTATTATTAAAAAAAAATTATTTTGATGTGGGTAAAAAAAAAACAGGAGAAAAAAAGTTTCAAAAGTTTTATTTATTTTGAATTCAGAGACAATCGTTTATATTGTTGAATTGTATTTATTCTCCCCATAATTATTAAGGAATTTTTTATTGACTATTTAAAAGCTTTTTTTTTTCTTTCCTTTTCTTACATTAGGAACATCTCTTTATCATTAAAACGGGTTTTTAAAACAGAAGAAGAAAATCGTCACTTGAAAAATGTTATTGAAATTTGTTTTTGACCTAAAAAAATAAGAAGAGAGAAAATGCTTGTTACATGTGGGGTGGGGGGAAGGGTATGTCCACCAAATATGACGTCATTCTCACCTCAGGGCACTGAGGGACTCTGATCAACTTTTGAAGGCAACTGCAGAAATGTGATTTCTGTTTTGACTGAAATTGTATGCGAACAATTGTTATTTTTGTCTTTAATTTCTAGAACATCTGTCTTTTTTTTTTTTTTTTTTTTTTTCTGCTTTTAAATGTCGTGTGTTTTTACTTCTGTTTCATAGTCAGCTGTTATGATTGTGTTGGGTCGTAGTCGGAGGGACAGCTCTTCAGATTCCCCAACCTTAATTACGCAATTAGATTGCAAATGTTCCGATATTGCAGATGTCTTTATGTGTACAGCTGACATTTAAATGACTCCTGCAACCTTTCTTATAAAATACGACGTGCTTATTGATTGCAAGGGAGACCATACAAACTTTTACTTTTGTGTGTTTTACTTTATGTTGTATGTACTTTCTGCAGATGGAAAAACCCTCCTTTCCTCTTTTTTTTTTTTTTTTTTTTTTTTTCTTCTCATTTCTGTTGTCCTTTTTTTTTTCCTCCAAAAAGCGAAATTCATGTTCTATGTGAAAAAATATTCCTGTCCACGAAGGCAGAATAAACGAATTATTCCATTACGACTGTCTCTCTTCGCACAATTCTTACCTTTCCACCACAGTTCTTACGTAACCCGCACGAGGGCGCCCTGTATGCCTTCCAGGCAAGTGCAATCCATTTCTATGCCAATGTTCGCCGCTCATAGAGAATGTATGTACAATACCTGCATATAATTGGTTTCTGTGCCATTTACGATCGAAATTGCTAAGCGACGGATCCCGATCGATATTGATCTAGTTACGCTTCGTTAGCCGTGATTACACGCGTGTGCAGCTGCTGTTCTTGTGCAGTATGTGAGTGGGGGGCAAGAAAATGATCACTGATGGGTGGAACAATAAGCGAACACCGCAATAAACGGACCTTGAGTGGCGCTTTATACAAGTACGACATCTACAGTACACTGCATGTATGTAAGCACTCGAGCTGCCATATCATTCACACCTAGATACGTGATCCACTCAAACCCCCTTTGAAGAGGTACAGCGTCGTTGTATATATGCAGTTTGCGTTGTACGTATAATTAACGAGCCTTTGGTGTACACACACTCTTATGCTATTAGATGGCACCAACTCTCCTCCTTTCTTCTGTCCATCTCAGCTCGCGCCCTTGACCTCCTTACTGACGTCACCATGACAACGCAGAGCGACTGAGCTTCGGACCGAAGCGCCCTTCCAGCTTACCCTGCGTTGCAGATACCCCCCCCCCCCCCCCCACCCCAGCGCCCTATCCGGATCCTGCCTTTATAAGCTTTCCGTGAACCGAGCCGACTTTAGGCGAGGTCGCATGCAAATCATCGATTTCTGTACGCTGCATCATCTGACCGAGTTTCCAACGAGGGAGAAACCCCGAACGTACGCCAGGCGGCATACATTTGCATAATATTGCATCATCTGCCTAAAATGGAGTACAACAGCACCCTGTTTGCCACTTCACGCAGCCTTACCCATCTCAACGACCCAACGTCCATGTGAATCGATTCATGTCACATGGCCTGGCACTTGCGGTCTTGCATGGATAGGTCTACAAATAAAATACATGTAGTGCTCCAGAGTCAACAGATAATCTGTAGAGATAACACAATTCACAAACAACCCACTCTTTCTCCTTTCTCTATTGATTTTCAACACGTGCTCAGAAGCGACCCTAGGCCTAGCTGTCACCACCACATCAACCCCTATGATTAGCAAAGAGTATAGAAAAACACAAGATGATTTTTTTTCTAACGAATTGTTAATTGGTTTATTTTTACGAAAGCACAGAAAAATTAACGTGGAAGTACGGAATTACATACATATAGTGTGACACGTATTGTAAGTATACATCATGTGTGGTATACATGTATATAGATTATAGTTATCTATATGCAATAGTTGAATATTGTTCAATGTGTATTTATAGAGCCACGCACTTTTTATGTGTCGATGTATATGTTATGTTGTGACCTGTACAATTACGCTATTATGATCAGTTAACTTTCAACAAGTAGGCCTTGGGTAATAAAAGCTTACGCAGATATTTTTTAAGCAGCCAAAACACATACTGCCGGTGACCATGTACGTAGGAGCCAAGATATCAACGTGCAGAACATATACGTCGGGCAGAATTCCCGATCAATTCTGATGGCGTGTTAGGGGGCTTTCCATTTCAGCCCTACCTGTCGGTCGACCTGTACCTCTAACACCCTCCTCTCCGTCTTTCGTTCATTCCGCTCTCTCGTGATTAGAGAGCAGCGCGTACGTGCAATTCGCAAGGTCGACACGAGAACAGATAGGCCTACCGCACTTTGATCTTAATCACAGAGAGTCACCGAGTGGTGCTATATTATTGTATTCCTTTGTTAAATGTTCCCTTATCACGAATTCCAAAAAAAAAAAGCTACTTTATTTAGGGTTCTAATAATTATAAGGAGGTTTTAATCTTCGCGCGTGTTGGGTGTCGTTCGGCAACAGCTGACTGAGGCCTAATCATGTTTGGCAGGCGAACATTTCTCGCAGGGTCTGCGGTGTCAGAGAATATGCCGTGTCCTTGGAACGCGCTGACCTCCGCAACAACAGCTTCAGCCGGCCATCCTCGATCCCTCCCAGCTGCCATTCTGATAGATGCATCATTGGCGCATGCAACGCCAATTCTCCGGGTAGATGCCACAACATTGGGTTGATGTATCAGGCAAAGCGAAGCATCCATCATTCTACAGTGGGCAACTCTATAGTGTATAGTCTATACGACACTATAGGGGCACTTCTCCAAACGTCTAAACCTATTTTCCAGTGGTAATATTAAACAATTACCACCCCACCCTCCATGTCAATTGCAAACTAATTTGGAACTATACAGTATAAATGCAAAGTACCTTTACTTAGTATTATCAATATAAAGTAGTCGCTAATTTGTTGTGCGCACGAGTTAGAAATTTATACTTCTAAATGTCCTATCCATCGATTTCCGACCACCGTGTGTGAATCGGGACCTATATATTACACGCCTTCCGGAATTCCGGGCACTCGATCTACAATATACCATCCCCACCCCCTTTCCGCCTTCCATGCTCCTCCCTTTCGCCACGTGATCAAGTTTAAAAAAAAAAAAACCCACTTATTTTGTTGCACTATTTTATTTGTATTATCGTAAAAGTGCATTTGGACCCTTCATTACTAAAATGGCTGAGACATTGAAATAATTATCTCCAAATTCTTTGCTATCAATTATTAATGATTAATAAAGTGCTTTTCAATCTACACATCTATTATAAAATTGTGATGTTGAGCTAACTTTGATATTTAGGCGTATAGCTTAAATATCAAATAGTTAGTATTTTTCCCGTTTTATAATTCTTCTCATTCATTGGCATGGGACGAGGGGGGCGTTTTAATTGCACTAGGTGCGTTATGTAAATAGATGAACGGGCGTTTTGTAAAAAAGGTGTCAATAAAACGCACCCTTTATTAGTCTATAGACACAATAAAGATTATTTCACTTATTTGCTTATATATCTCAAGAAACCTCGTGTTAACATGTTTGTTTATGTGCTTTGGCACCATGATCCCAGCGGGGGGTGCGGGTGGGGTGTGACGATTGGATACATGCACTGGCTCATCCATTAATCATCGCCGGTGGTGCAGCAAAACTGAAAGAGAGAGTGCGTTTGGGAGGTGTTCCCGCTGCTGCTCCATTATGCTGTGGACGATGCCACCCGTTCGGCTATGGTGATTGGTGGGACGGCAATCGATTTCGACATCGTCATTTCATGCTACATATTTTTGTAGAATACTGAGGGTTTGACGATTACGAACGCGCTTCATGCCACCTCACTGAGCAATGGATCTGTCTCATTCATCAGACTGACGTAATACCGCACACCTGAGCCGAAATGAATTAGACGTTCCACAGAAATAAATGAGAACATGAAATTTGAGCAAATGAATTAGTCACCCTTACGTATCACGTACGGAAATCCCCCCTAACCATCCAACCTTCTACGGGGAAAGAGTAATTAAGGAAGAGCGCAATTCTGGCGATGGGGTCTCGTCACGTGCGCTTACGTTTGAGCAACCATGGGAATAAGGCTATTGCGTAATATTATCATTCACGTATATGCGTAGCAGCTAGTATAAATGGTAAAACCGTAAAAGTACTCGATAAATGGTAACACCAAAGCTGTCTACAATTTCGTCCATTTATTAGCATATCCTATATTAAGAAGGCGTGCAGATAATACTAAAGTCATTAATTATAATATACTAGCTCCTCAGTGATGCTACACGAACCGGTACGACGGTAACACTGATTTGTGGAATTCAACGTGAGCTTCTCCTTCCACGTTTTCACTTGTCAGTACACGAAACGCCTTCGATTTGACGTGAAGCACGTGCGCTCATGGTTTGCGGGTTCTCCAATTGAGATTTATTGCGTGCAAGTAATTCCCTCTATACGAGCCACGATCGGCCCGCGGTGTCTTTGAAACTGGTCGATAAGGTTGTAATTATTGCTTCGTTGGTGACCTTATTATACCTCATGATTTAATGACATGCATTTTTATTCCCAAGTGATTTTGTGATGTGAGGAGTCTCGCATTTTGACTTGCATTGAAGTTGCATTTAGACATCAAATTATATCATGATAATCTGATTTTAGGGCATGGACTTATTACGTACGTTTTGCCCGAGCCTGCTCTGTGGCATTCGTTCCTAGGGTGCGCCAACGAGTACTTACTACTGAGTATTCATACGCATTCATTGTGTTTGCATGTCGCCACAATGATAGTGCGGATGCAAGCACATACATGTATGCATGCATGTATTCACATACGACGTATATTTGCTATCTCACTCTCAGAAGACAGATGTATAATAATGAATCAAATTTATTTATTTATTTATTTATTTATTTATTTATTTATTTATTTATTTATTTATTTATTTATTTATTTATTTATTTATTTATTTATTTATTTATTTATTTATTTATTTATTTATTTATTTATTTATTTATTTATTTATTTATTTAGGTTTTTTTAGATGTATCCATACAATTTATAAGTTCATACATGTATGTACACGTATGTTTATGCATGCAGTCGACCAAAATGGTTTGAATTAACGGTCGCCGTTCCGAAATGAATATTGAAAAGCGATGATCATTATGCATGATGATTTTTATCCTATCAATTATTTCAAGCATCACAGTTGTAACTGAGCAAAATCGGTCCAGTATTCAATGAAATTGTGAGTGCATCGATATAATTTGTTGTACCTATAGGGCTTAGTTTAGGGAATATGACGTCACAGATCTCTCAGGGTGGGGTAGAAGGATAGGAGTAATTTTCTATCTGATTAATTAAGCTTTCTGAAACTGAAGGTGGCTAAAAATGAAGATTATTTATTTATTTATTTATTTATTTAATCAATTTGTTAATTAATTAATTAATTAAAATTATTGAATTAAATTATTTTTTCTTCTAATTACTGAATTAAATTAATTGATTTATTTGTCTAATTACTGAATTAAATTAAAAATAAAATAAAAGTATAGTAAAGTAAAAATTAAATTAAATTAAATTAAATTAAATTAAATTAAATAAATTAAATAGAATTAAAGAAAATTAAAGAAAATTAAAAATTGCAACTGATGTCCTTAATTATGGGCTTTACATACAGTTATACATATTTTGAACTGAAATCTATGGACGTAGATAATTTTAGAAATACGTAATATTGTCCTTTTGGACACACCCCATGTTCAAAGCGTGTTTTCCATTCATAAGCTACCACTTTGATACTGCTATCACGCCAAAACGTTAACTAGGGATGTTGAATATTATAAAAATCAGTCTCGTTTTGCCCGAATTTTGGTACCTTTTTTGGGGGGGTCCAGCTCAAGAACTAAAAACCTTAATCTAAGGTTATTAGTATAGTAGGGCTAGCTTTTGATCAATCAATGCGTGATACTGGTGCTTACCTTTGAGCTACCATTACATAATTCGTCGATCACGCTGACCTAGCAGCATGAGTGACACACCTTAATTACCCGGCATGCTCTTGGCAAGGGTCCATGTGGCGTAAATGACGCAACGTGGGCAATTAAGGCGATTAGGGTTTTATGACTCCAACTTGGTTGTGTTTGATAGGCGCCAGAGCAGAAAGCACAGGAGTTTCCACCAACGCTCTGCGATTGATCCCAGGGCCCTTTATATACTTTGGAATATTTTTATTCACTCTGTATTTTTATCCCTGTATGATGAAATATTTGAAGTCACATGAATGTTTTACTTCGTTAAAAATGTATGTAAAGCGAGTCTGAGCGTTTTCAATGAAAGATCGCATCATAAAATAAAAATATTACGATGATTATAAAACATATTGCAGGCATGTAACATTAACACACAGCTCTTGGCCTTGTTACGCAGTTGGGCCGCACTGCACAGTCACCGAGTATTTATAGCCAATTATAATTCACAATCTTAATGCCAAGTGGTCTGATTGGACCTGGAACTCGGGTCCTGACCTTCATTGGCGACATGTTTTGCTGCCCGACGTTAAAACCGACGGAGCTACTCGGTGCCTCTCTGGTGCAACGCGGGGCACTATGTGGCCGCAAGGGAAGATTGTCATAGCGACACCGCGAATTCTGCGTTCACACCTCAATTGGACGGTCAATTATTCGGGAACGGAATGCTCACAAGTCCGAATTTACAAGTCAGAAATCCCAAAGGTTTTGGCTAGGGTTATGGACCTAGGTTCGGGTTCTGGTTAGGGACTTATATACTTTACATTGTATGCTTTTCGGACTTTGTTCAATGCTGCAAATGTGAACTATTCGTGCGAAGTTCTTCAGAAGTTCTTGTCATAATTCGAGGTAAAGAATGCGATGATTTCAGCATATCAATGATACCACGCTCGTAAAGATAAATACCGAACAATGCTTCGATGAAAAGCATAAACGCAATAATAAGGGTCGAGGGGTGTTTCGCCAGGCGCCATTATACACGGTTATGCATACCCGCACTCACTCACTGAGTCATGCCAGGACATGATGTCCAACAACGCGCACTGCTTGGCATGTTATGCACTCAGCAACTGAATGACCCGCCAAAGAAATCGGCTGACGTGGTTCGAATACAGTCACATGGAAAAGAATCAAAATATATGATATATAATGACATGCTTTTGACGCATTTACAAGGCATTGGGCATTTATTACCGCGGAGACACGCGGCTAAGCGATAAGTCTATTCATAGCTGCGTTCATTGAACCTCATTCACATGCCTTCTCGATGACCCTTGCCGTGAGTTCAGCGCTTACACAGAAGCCTGCACAACAGCGGGTCATCAGGAAGTTCAGTCTCAGGTCATGTAGTCAATCCTACATGGGTGCATTTCAGACGCTGTATTTATGCAATTCTGTGATGCAACTGTTAACAGATGAAGCAATAGAAGTAAAACAACAATCCGCTGACCCTTGGCTGACCCCTGTACTCAGGTGTCGGAGCAGTAACAAATGAACCAGATCAACTGATTGCATCAGAGTGATCGGCATGCCAACATCTGTATGTGATATCAGCCGGTCGCTTGCAACGCGTGTTTAGACCGCCCTTGCTTGCATACTCACTAAACAATTGCATGTAATATTTAAGTACAACTGTCAAAGTACATGTATATCTACACATGCCAGTGTACAATGATACATGCATGTATTTTATAAGTTATGCATAATATAAAATGATATAATTATAGTTATATGATCAAGTTAATACGCCGGACTGAGAATTAGGAATTATTATTTGCCTTGGGGGATAGGCGGATATTTAACTAAAATAATGTATGTGTGTGTGTGCATGTGTAGTTGTATACAGTAATTGTACACATGTACTGGCCTGTTTAACATCGGATTGCAGGAGTCTTGTGGGGATTATAAATATGGCCTGAGAAAGCGAGTTGGAGTAAAATGCGTTCCCCAAGGACACAGCCATGATGGCTGGCGTATAGATCCCAGCGGGCAGACGCCATAATATGCACGCCATGGCTTCTCAAGGCTCATCTCAACACGACTCCGACCTCCTGTAATGCAATGCAATACCTTGCACACCATAGACATGGAAGTTGGCTTGTACAAACAAGTTTGGACATTGGCCTATCTCCCCATTGTGAAAAAAATTAGTCATAACGGATCACCTAAGGGAGTGACCCACAGTTTCGCGCGAATTATAAATACACGTCTACCCGACATAAAAATCATCATATATAATGCGAGTACAAATACAGGAAAGATAAAACCGGGCCTAACTTTCATAAAAGATTATTTAACTTGTGCAAAATTTGAGTTCGAAATTGGTTGGCCGAACCCGGAATCTGCGATAATCGCGTGAGCGGATGACAGGGTTGCCATGGCAACAGGCCACACGTAAAGACTACTTTTCTTGTTTGTACAAGCTAACCTCCATGCCTATGTTGCACATAACGTATTTCGATTTCTACTGCATGCGAGCACGAATAATATGATTGCATAAATTGGTTATCCTCAACCACATTTGGTAATAGTATAGAAAACCCTTTTCCTTATGTCAGGGCGAATGACGTATTTCCAGGTGCAAGAACAGGTAAGCTGGTGAGCAACGCGGCCAAGCCAATGTGTAAGGATGAGGTGGGTCCATGGTTAGGAACTGAATTACCAACAGAACAATACGCGGGAAGCAAGCCCCATGTGATAAACGCTTCGCCCATGAGAACTGTAAGCATATTGTTGTTGAAATAGAGTTAATCAATTATGTAATAATCCAGTGTACAGACAGAACAAGGAGAGGCATTCAACCGGGCTGGCCTTTTTCCCCGACCAGCGAGATGAAATGAAACATTGATGTTCCGCTGGCGATACTCATTCACCGTATTCGCCATTGCGTTCATTAATGAGGGGTCGACTACCTGAACACAGCGCCCCCCACCCCCGTCCGCGGCAGTGCTGTACACCACGTGGACATGGTACGCCACTCGAGGTGTAGAGATCATTGAGTCATAAATATCCTTTAAACCTGCTACACGTGCTGCCGCTACACGTGCAACGGTTGCTTACTAGAAATGATTAATTAAAGCAGTCGAGGGTTCCATGATTATTCAGTGGAATATACAACCAATCAATTTCCTCTGTCATGCCAGGATGTGCCTGGTTAAAAAGGAAGAATATTGTGGGCATGCAATGAATACATGTACAATGTTGAATGCTGGAAGTTGCATGTATTCTGTGGTAAACGCTACGAGATGGCTGTTATTCAAGGCCATTCATTATATTTTACCCACATTAATGAATTAATTACGCAGTTCGGACCAATACCTATCTTTCAAAGCCATAACTGTGCGTACAAAGTCACGAAGGAGTTGTAAGGTGCATTCATGAAATTGCTAATTATGACATCATCCAAATGAGGATCGCAATGAAGAACGGAGAAGTTTCAAAATCACTCTTTTATTCCTCAGTGATCACAGCAGAGAGTGGAAAAGACTTTGAATATGATTCATAAAACATGCAGATAATGACAGAATATATATATATGATAATGATGATGACTGGTAGACTCAGCTGATTGAGTTGTCGAGTAAATGGCAGTCACTGCAATGGACAAGAAACTCAGTCGAAGATCCCGCAAACACCGAATACCCACCAGGGAGATGAGTGCAAAGAGGTCTTCATTCGGCTTTGGTGATATGGCTGGTTAAGTATTTCATCATTCCAAAAGTACGCACTCGCTTCCGACCTGCAGTACATTAATATTGACGTGACAAGAGAGATTACAAAACAGCGCCTCACCAAAGACCTTCTGCAACTGCTCATCACATCGCATGTACTGCCTCTGCTTGGGGTCCTGCATGGAAAAACCTTACAATCATAACGCATCTACAAGCAATCATAACGCACAAACAAAACGTTCAACATGCAGAAATTTTTCATTATGGAAAAATCTCTGCTACAACTGAATGACATCATACCCTCATAGATTTCTGTAGATGCTGACCATTATTCGGAGATATATCATTCAAAGCTTTGCTCTCAAATATGTAGAGGGCGTGGAGGAATCGACCCGGAATTGGAATCGATTGATTCCAGGCTTGATCAATTCAAAGAATCGATTACTTTCGAATCTAACGCTAAAATTAGTGATCTGTATAGCTTAATGGCAGAGCTCACGGACAATCTCCCACATACGCTTAACCCTTTTGCCCTCATAACGGCCGAACCAAAGTCATTATTTCGGGAAGTAGTGTCTGAGACTTATTTTAGGAAATCCACTCGTCGCCCCACCCGTGAGTGGGATGAATAAAATAGTATCAATATATGAATACTTCCCCTTCCAATAAGATGTACTTTTCAAAAAGTGTGAACATTGTCATAAACCCTACAAAGTGTGCTCCAATTACAATAAATGGAAACATTATCCCAAGAGAAAATACAGCCATACATCTAGGTCACTATATTATAAAAAACTCAAGCGAAAACAACATTAGAAAAGCAAAATCAGAATTCTGCAGCCACATCAACGGGTTGCTCTCTAATTTCATGCACTGTTCTTTTGGCACTAACACTTGTTCTCCTCCTACTGCACATCTTAATACGGTTGTCCTCTTTGGAATTTCGATGCACATGATGGATTTGTTGCATTCTGGAGGACATGACATGATGGGGTTTTGCGGCTCCACCCAACCCATTCGGCTGATACGGGTTCCAGAACAGAAGGCCCGGGACAGGGGTTTCCCCCTTTATCCTGCATACCACCATAGACAGTAGTACACAGCGCCCGGCCTTGATATGCAGTTGGGCAGCACTGCAGAGTCACCAAAGAATTACAATTTGCATTCCGAAGGAAGAGCATCAGGCGCATATTTCATCGCACACACTCACGCTTCATTGCACCATTGTTGAACAAACCTGATTTACTCATCCTGTTAGGTATACGATTTGACAAGTTTTCGTGTTCCTGTTATAATAGCGCTAATCCTGTTATAAAAACTTGCTGCACACTCACGTTCAAGAGCCATTCAATAGTAGCCATTAATCTAAGAAAACAATTCAAAACATCATGTTCATCCTAAATTTTAACTATGAAACTAACTCCCCTGCTAATATCCAACACGTTTAACAGCCAACTCAAGAGACTTAATAGAAGTCAAAACCACCTAGACAGCTCCACTTGCAATAACAATGTAGACTTCTAAAGATTTCACAGGGACCGCGATGGCGCAGTGGTAGCGCGCTCGCCTAGCGTGCAGAGGGTCGTGGGTTTGATACCAGGTTGGGCAACTTGCCAGGGTCAAATTTCACGGCCTGGAAACTCATGTTCACCACAGCATGACACATTGCATAGTGTCAAAATGTGGTACCTGGTTGGACAGTGATGGATATTTGTGCTTGATTAAGCAGGACTGTGCCTTTGTGGCAGCAAGCGCCTTGCTTGTATGCTCACCGGGGAGTTGAGTTTGAGTTAGTTTGATGGGTCCAATAACCAGGGGAAGTCTTGTGAAGTCAGAGAAACGGACATTGTCTGTGATCTTGACTATAAAATCTACTTTACTTCACTCACTCTTGAGACGCACCTTCACCAGACTGATCAGTCGAAAGGGCCTCATTTGCATTGGAAATTTAGACAAATTAGAACTTAAAATTTCTCATGGCCTCCTATTTCTCATTTTTTTCTTTCTCACCTGCAGTTCCCGCTCACGAACAATCTCCCACATACGCTTAACAACATCACTTCTTGCCATCTACCAAGAAGAAAAAACCAAAGCAAATAAATGCAATGTTTGAGGAGGAAGATTCCAACTGACCCGGTCGGTTCCCATCACATCCGCCAGCGCAGGAGACAAAATGCACTCTTTCATGTATCCATCTGGAAAAGGAGAGAAGTTGTCACGGTAACGCCTCACATCAAAAACCCACTTCTGCGTTTGGGACTGCTGCCATCATCAGATTTCGATTTCGTTTTTTTCTCACCCTGGAAGAGATGAAAACAGGAGTTGAGAGGCACGGCAAGATCTTAAAGTGAGACACGATGTCTGATGTACGAGTATTAAGAAAGCCTTCAATTGGGGCTCTTCACTTTTGATCACCTATAAAAAGACATTAAATGAAAACTAAAAAAGCAATGCCAGAAAAAAAAAAAAAAAAAAAAAAACTGCATAAAAGGCGTTTATGAGAGTGATGCAAGCGAAAATGCATTGAATATTGAGGATAATGAAAGTCTGATAAGAGTGTCATTAAAGCCCGCTAAGTTAAGCCAGGGAAATAAAGCTATGTGTGATCGTGTGAATATTTACTCTATCTAACATCCAAATTTCACGTCTCTAGTATTGCGTGTTCAATGTTAGACCGAGAACTTTTCAAATAACTCTCATGGTATAAGACCACCCAGAAAGATTGGGAGTTGAAAGAGGCGTCTCAAGTGACCTTTGACCCTCACCCGCTTGGTTCTCTTAGCCGAAGGTTCGTAATCTTCTGGCTGCAAAAAAAAGAAATCCATTGAAAAGACTGAAAAGTTGCCTGTGAGGGGAGAGGGTACCTTTTCAAAATCCGAGTCATCGCCCTCCTCCTCCTCCTTCATGTTGTCCTCCTCTTTTTTGCTCAAAGCGGCCATCACCATCTTGTCAATTTCATCTTTCCTGTAACCATGATTCAAATGATTACTGAAGATTATCAAATATAATGGTCTCACCTTTGAGTGAAATTGGCATCGTGCTTCTCTTCCAGACGCTTGCGAATTTTCTTAACGGAGAGCGTTGAAAGATCTGCTCCCTTCAAGATCTCTGCAAAACATGAACATTACTACTATGGCATGAATATTGATAGTATTAATAGAGGGGCATCTTAATATTGTTATGAAAAACTGATTATTCTAAATAATCTTGTAAATCTCAAAATTATCTGGAGCAAGGATCTCTCTTTTTAGTGATATGCATATTGGTGGTTCAGGGCCTGTGAGAGAATAGCTCCTTACATTGTCTGTACATAACTTTCTCTATTATTTTAGTGTCATCTCTCAATTTTGGGAATGCCAAAATGATCCCTAACTTTAGTTCTTTTCCCTTCTTTTTGACAAATCATCCATTAGTACATTACGCACGGGCGTGATGAATAACAGCGGTACCGCGGAAAGCGCCTGGCGTGTCGAGCAATCACTTCGTAATACAATACCATCACCGAGTTGAAGCAACTGGGAGACATGATCACATGATGCAAACAGAAAATGGAGCATTAATTGGAGCATCAAACTTTCGAAAACATTACTTAAAGAAGACCTCCGTTCATTTCGGAACCTTTTTAGATCGGTTCTGTGGGCTTTATTGAGTGATGAGAGACCGTTTTTGAAAAATTTGGTCAACTGTGAATGATATTCAAGACAAATTAAAATACGAATTTCCTGCTCAGGCAGAATAGCTTGAAACAAGATGAGTGCAAGATTTCTTTTATGAGAACTGGTGAAAGATCTGCTCACTCGACGGCTCCCATTATTAACAATAGGAGAATTACTTTAATGCCGTCACGACGGTATGAAATCGAATGCGAGAAGAAAGCGAGATTTTAAACCTCTCAAATTCTATGTATTCAGGAATTAGCCCACAGCAAGCGTATTGTCTAAAAATATGTCAGTCAAAAGGCGTATGTCTTTTGGGATGTATCCTCTATCATCCGTTACTACAGGGGTCGGCATCTGGCGGCCCGCGAGGGCTCTGGGTCCGGCCCGCGGCCCTTCTTTGAGTTTCAATGTAATCCGGCCCCCAGAAAGCTCACAATTTAGTTTTCTATGAAGACTGTACCAGAAAATGCCCTGATCGGTAGTGTTGTATCACTTATACCTTAAACATAAAGCCATTTACTCGCTAAGTTCACTTTGAAAGCTGCTTCATACTAATTTAATTACTTGAATATTAATTAGTAAAAGGTTATCTTGTCCGCTGGAGTGCGACAAATTTGAGTGGGTCATTGCGGTTATTGCCTGCGTCAAGGAAGTTTGATCAGTGACACCTGCATTCACTGTTCACTCAACTCAATGTTGAACATTTTGATATGTAACGAATTCCACAAGTGTGACAAGATGTTACCAAGGCTGACAAGGCTGATTTCCTTGGTTACAAGGATAGCAATGGCTAACTGGCTCCATTGACGCACCCGCCACATTGCGAGGGCTCTGACTCTTGAAGACACAACACTATATGTGACTATAAATGTAATTGTAGTTTCAAAAGGAGCTAAAACAAAAATGTTTTGAGCATAACCATAATTTTATAATGCTCGTTTATTTTTCTGGCGTCCATGATGGTAAACTGAGTTTCCCTGCCCGGAAACTGCCAGCGATTGGTATTGCCAGAAGAAGCGTCGCATCTGAAATATTTACAAATACCAATTGTATGCATTAAATGTCGTGGGCAAACAAAACGTGTATTCCTTGTTTGTGAGGTATTGGTATTTTTATAAGTAAGAGAAATCCCTGTCAAACTGCCCAGATTTTGGACTTTGGTGCTTGTTTTTAGAAAAAAAAATCCGAGGGAGCACCCTTCTATGCCTTCTGTACAGCTTCCATACATTTTTCTTGTCCTCAATCTTTAAGAAAACCCTGTGAAAATACTAGAATAACCACTGTGCAGTTAATTAACTATTATAGCTTAACATCTGGTCTGGCCCCCGGCCATGTGGCTTTATCCTGATCCGGCCCTCCACCCAATATGAGATGCTGACCCCTGCGTTACTAGTTCAAAACAACCAGAGGTCCTCTTTAACTTGTATTTTCGCATTTGTATCTGCGATTGCTGCAATAAATTGTTCATAAGAGGTGAAATTTTGCGATTAATGTACCCAGTAACGGTTCTAGTTAGGGTATTCTCAGCTGTGTAGGTTACTGTAGCCGTGTAGGGCTTGCAACAGAACAGTTCGAGCGCTATCTCCAAAAGTGATTCCGTGCAGTGGAAGTATTGATTGCATTTCTATGATTGAAGCAAACGGACATTCAGGCACACTTGTGGGATTAATTTTATTCAGCAAAGTTATTCTTCCTCAACTCTTACTTTAGTTTACCAATTACTATTTTAGTGTTACAGTTATTCATTTCAAGTTATTGAGTTAAGACTTCAACGATGTTCAATTTGAAATTTGGTAAGAGCGTTTAACTGCACGAGAGAGCAGTGGGAAGTTCATCCGACATAGAAATAAAAATAAAAATTTAATGGAAATTTCGATGCAAATGCTTTGAGACGAAAGCCGTTCTTCACATAGCACACCTTCAATATCTTTTTCAAGAGTTTTGCGTTTGACGTCCGCCATGATGCCGTGTGTTTCTCATAGCGACCACGTGAGGGCAGCAATTATGAATCATAACGCATTTACTCAGAACCATAACGTTAAATTAACTTCATAGAGGTACACACAGTAATAAATCATAACACGCACATTATACACTTTACAGCTACCGATCATCATAGTTTTTATCGCTATTCGATAACTGTTCATTGTGAATGGTGACCGTCTCACCAGATGCCTCATTGGTGTTTTGTCAATAAGTCAGCAATCGATTTAAGAGTCTTGGAATGACATTACCTCTTCTTTTTTTTTCAAACCATAGCATCAAAAACCATGCAATAAAACCAATCACAAAAAATATTGACTCGGAGTGCTATTGTTCGTTTATTGCAGATATAACAAGCACAAGAGAGACCCTACATACGATAACATACAATGATTTGTAAACAATATTTCTGTACAATCTATAGTTAGTGAGGAAGTTACTCAATTATAACTAAGTCATCTGGGAGCAAAAGACCAACACCACGACACACTGGAATGCTTATTTTATGTACATAACATTTCATTGATTTAAGCTATAGATTAAATCTCATAGGAGTATATCGGAAGTGAAAAACTAAACAGCAAAAACAGAAATCATTTTCCTACTAGAATTGCTCAACAAATAAATGAGTAAAATGACACATTTCAATTTAACAATTAGATCAAGACTAGATGTAGTTAAGTGTGATGACGTCTCTTTAGGATCGATTGGCGTCTCTCGGGTAATACTTGGCTAGCTTGTCTT
The DNA here is from genome assembly GCA_000328365.1 of Capitella teleta. Lineage (NCBI taxonomy): Eukaryota > Metazoa > Annelida > Polychaeta > Capitellidae > Capitella > Capitella teleta. The sequence goes on from KB309694.1 coordinate 529,158, forward strand.
GTGGGATTCGCTTCAACATTTCTTTGGGGAAGATTCGCAGAAGCTGCCAACCAATGTCCAGGGTTTCAAAGATGGTGCGGTTCTCATATGGTCCTATGAATGGAGTGGGTAAGTAAGTGGTGATGAAAAATAGAACCACAGTACAGAAAATACTCCATTGATATTCAAATATGCAATTAATTAAAGCACAGATGGTTATCAACGGTTTGAAATAGTAATTCGTACATATGAGGCCCAAAACCATACATTTGCAAGGCCAAGTGGGATAAGATAGTCAGGATAGATTGAGCATCCTAAAGACAAACCTTGAGAAATGAAATTCTTCTCAAACTTCTGCAAAAACTCCAAGTAGAGGAGATCTTCAGGCGTCAGAGCCTCCTCTCCAACCACAGCCTTCATGGCTTGCACGTCTTTACCGATGGCGTAACAAGCATACTGCAGAAACACATAGATAATTAGTGCTAATCAATTATAACCAAGATTTCCACCAACTGACCAGTTGATTAGAAACATCGGAATGGTCCTCTCGCGTCATGCCTTCTCCGATCGCAGACTTCATCAAACGAGACAGAGATGGCAAGACGTTGATTGGGGGGTAGACCTGATAGGAAGAGGGAATTAAGGCTAACTTATAGGAGCGGCTCCTGTACACAGAATGCTGTCAGAATGTCTGCTAACAGTTGACGAAATGTATTACGGTAGGAGTACTAAAATTGGCGAGGGATTTAATACAGCAAATATAAATATATCGCCAAAATTATTATCGCCAATGTAAAGATTGCTGCCTGCAAATATTGGTTTCTTTAGTAGCATCATTGTTTCAATATCGAGATTCACCAAAATTAATGTCACCAATATAACAGAAATATAGGAAACTGCCAAATAGGCTAGGCCTTCTGTACCTGTCTGTTGTGCAGTTGCCTATCAACATAGACCTGCCCTTCCGTGATGTATCCGGTCAAATCAGGAATGGGATGAGTAATATCTATGAATACATGATATGCATTTCATGTGGGGTCATACAAGCAAACCGCGCACCATCATTAGGCATAGTGAGAATGGGGATCTGTGTGATGGAGCCCCCTCTGCCCTCCACACGACCAGCTCTCTCATAGATTGTTGCCAAATCAGTGTACATGTAACCAGGGAAACCTCGCCTGCCGGGAACCTCTTCACGGGCAGCCGATACCTGAATAAATTAAGCAAATGAGGTAGGGGTGGGGGTGGTCATAATTGACTGACCTCTCGCAGAGCCTCAGCGTAGGAACTCATGTCAGTGAGAATAACAAGGACGTGCTTCTCGCATTGGTACGCAAGGAACTCAGCCGACGTCAGGGCAATACGAGGAGTGATGATGCGCTCAATGCTGAGAGAAACAGACATGAGGAGGCACTCCAAATGGGCAGAGAACTCACGTGGGATCGTTGGCAAGATTGAGGAAAAGACACACATTCTCCATAGATCCATTCTCCTCGAAATCCTGCTTGAAGAAACGAGCGGTCTCCATGTTGACCTGAAAAATAGAAAAAAGTCAACCAATGGAATATTAAAATAACTATGGTTGACCATCACTTACACCCATAGCAGCAAATACAATGGCAAAGTTATCCTCATGATCATCAAACACTCCCTTGCTGGGCAACTTCACAAGACCTCCCTGGCGACAGATTTGAGCAGCAATCTGAACAAGAGGAATAATTTAAACACCTAATTCATCAATAATCAACTTCAAACAAACTTCGTTATGCGGTAAACCTGCCGCAGAGAAGATGGGAATCTTTTGACCACGAGCAATGCTGTTCATGCCATCAATGGCAGAAATACCAGTCTGAATCATCTCCTCAGGATAGATACGTGACCATGGGTTGATGGGTTGGCCTGCGGGAACACAAAATTACCACTGTTTCTACAAAAATATGGTTATATCAACGGTTATATACCTTGAATATCCAAGTAATCCTCCGCTAGCACTGGGGGTCCTTTGTCGACTGGTTTGCCAGACCCGTTGAAGATTCGTCCTAAAATGAACTCAAAATGAAACACAAATCATAGAAGTAAGTAAAGCACTCACCTAACATGTCTTCTGAGACAGGGATGCGCATGATATCCCCAGTGAACTCACATGTTGTATGCTTGGCGTCAATTCCCGACGTTCCCTCAAACACCTAAGCAACAAGGGGAAGGCGGGAGTTTTTGGCGATTCAAATCAGAGATGAAGCACTGACCTGCACAACGGCCTTTGACCCGCTGACCTCAAGGACTTGACCTGACCTCTCTGTGCCATCAGCGAGTGTTAAACGAACAATTTCAGCAAACTTGGGGAACTAGACAAAAAGAGGTTGCCAGAGGGGTGGTTATGTAATAAGGGATAGTGACCTTGACATCATCCAGGATGACGAGAGGACCGTTCACACCAGACACAGTCTTGTAGGCTAAAGAGGAGAAACAAATAAAAATACACAACATTTCAGCATAAATATAATCACTTCAATCTTTACTGAAACAAATGTTTTGTCACATCAAGATCTAATCTTGTCGATGCATTAGAATGAGTAATTATCATTAGGGGTTATCATAATGTCCTCATTGGCCATCCATAACTTCATCCGTGGTCCAGGGCAAAAAGGAACGAGTTTTCATGCAACTTTAGTAAATTACTGCAAACATTATTTAGAGTGAGATGAGAGTTCATACTAAGTGATTATTGAATTTGTCCGAGTATAGGAAGCTGAAGTTTGGAGCAGTAGATTTTCGTCGAAGCCAAAACATGCAGAGCCGAATAAATACTCAACTGCATTGCAGTAGTAATACCTTCGATTCACAATTGTTAAATTGGGATAGTTGGCCAGTAAGCTCAACCAATAACGCCCTTTCAGGCAGCTGACAAATTAGGATCAAAGCTGGACGAAGCTTCAGATTCGGCTTTGAAATTCGGTGCTATTTATATATATAATCAAACGTTTCATTTTTTAACATGGTTTCAAATGGGGAAGTTAAACTTGGGAAGGGGAAAAAAAAAAAAAAAAAAAAAAAAAAAAAAAAAAAATCAGGATTTACAGCGTTACATGAATGAAAGATCGTGGCGTTTCTACTACGGAATATCGTCAAGCAGAATTAATGGAACTGTGCGTGTTTGTTGGTGGCCTCCATTTTGAGCGACATCCTGACTTTTCGAATGAAAATAAAATTTCTTAAATCATGACAATTATGATAATTGATGATGCAAATTAACAAAAATGATAATAAATTTGGTGTTTTAATTGAATTCTTTAACGGACACAATAATAGATAATTCCCTTGGCACTGATCTTTAGCTATATACGATATATGAATGCATCAAAGAGATTCGAAGAGCCATCAAAGATTTGTGCCTATAACTGTGATCCTTAACTAAGATCAAAGCATGAATGCAACCATCTCATAGCATCTGCGACGGAGACAAACTCCTGTGCCAGCTAATGGCATTTGAAGTCACTCGGTGCCCCAATTAAGGCAGTGTATGGGGCTCTCAAAAATATTAACGATAATCTTGATGAATGGTTTGATTATATACGTTCTGCATATGATGTAATGCACCCGATGAGCTTTACACTGTACGTACGTGTTAAACGTGTTACGTGTTATCTTGACAATATCTGTCAAGATAATTATGCATGTATCGTATAGATACACGCTCAGTCGCTGCCGATAATCCATCTAAAAAAAAGGCGGCTGATCAATGAATTTTCGGCAGCGACTGAGCCAACTGTTTTTCGGCGGATCAGTACAATTCTGGCGGCAGCGGCGGCTCAGATATTTGCTCAGTATATATTTTTAATGTACATGCTGCCTTTTTAAACCAAACACCAGGGATGATCGCAATTTATGAGCGTGGAAATTGCAGCATAACTTATTAAACGTATATGATTTAGAAACGAAGGTGATAAAAAAGAAAGATAATTTCTATGCTGATATTAAGATATGAAACCAGCAATTACCTCGCTGCCACAAGAACAGAGATGAGGAAGAAACATATCTTCAAGCTATCGCTTGGCCCCTCATAGATCCATATAATAAAAATTATGAATAATTATGAAGTTTTATTATTTGTCATATGCAATAATAAAACAGAATTTCGTTAATTATTTTATGCCAAAACATTGGTTCAAAAAGGGTCCATGCTGATCGTTTAAACAGCATTTTTTGCCACTAAAACTGGTATAGCAACCGGAAGTGAAGTTTTTGTGACTTTCTGGTTAATTAATAACGAATACAGTGGTATTTTTTGGGGCTCATAATTTGAAATTCCGAGAATATGGGGGCTCGGAAAGAAATTCAATTGGCCCCCTCTAGATCAGTAAATTGGGGCATATTATAATTAAATTCAACGAAAAACTAAACTCTATGCAATGAGCTAAAAAAAAAAAAAAAAAAAAAAATAATGGGTGAAAATACCTAATGCGTAATTATATGATAGGCCTTGTAACCTCGAAAATGGGGTATAGCTAACCGGAAGTGTGTGTGTTTTTTTGTTTTTTTTAGCTCATTGCATAGAGTTTAGTTTTTCGTTGAATTTAATTTATAATATGCCCCAATTTACTGATCTAGAGAGGGCCAATTGAATTTCGATTGGTGATATTTTGTCATAAAACAACTTGGCGTTATGAAAAATTCCTAAAAAGGTCTAAAAATATTGTAAATGCGTTGCTTTGGTGTGGCGTTATACCCCCTATCATATTATGGGAAAAATCAATATTTAACTCTCCCAAAAAATAATTTCTGTGCGGAAATTGATTTAGATCTTTAGGATCTGAACTAAAGAAGTAGTATATCATGTACCTCTTAGGGGACGTTTCGTTACTCATTTAACATGGCTCATTCCATAGGAATTACTCTGAGCGCGCTCAAACTCAAAAATCGATAATGAGCGCGTTTACTCCTATGGGATTTCCCATGTTAAAAAAAGCGTAGTTTGTTTGAGGAGCAGAAGCGCTCATTTTCGATTTCTATAGAATTTCACACAAAAGAAACAAAGGTCTATAGAAATGTATAACAATACATGTATACTTATAGGATGAGTAAAAAACCGGACTTAGAAAATCTGAGATTTTTTTGGACTCTGAAAAAATATGGTCAAAAACTGGACTTAGAAAATCTGAGATGTATTTTTGGACTTAGAAAATTTGAAACCTTTTTTGACTTTGTACTTAGATTTGTTTTCTGCTTCGTGGTGTATGTTTCGTTAACTCATTTAACATGGCTCACTCCATAGGAATTACTCCACCCTAACGGACTTTGAAAATCTGAGATGTATTTTTGGACTTTGAAAATCTGAGATGTATTTTTGGACTTTGAAAATCTGAGACGTATTTTTGGACTTTGAAAATCTGAGACGTATTTTTGGACTTTGAAAATATGAGTCCTTTTTTGACTTTTGTACTTAGATTTGTTTTCTGCTTCGTGGTGTATGTTTCGTTAACTCATTTAACATGGCTCACTCCATAGGAATTACTCCACCCTAACGGACTTTGAAAATCTGAGATGTATTTTTGGACTTTGAAAATCTGAGATGTATTTTTGGACTTTGAAAATCTGAGACGTATTTT
>KB309695.1:0-11839 GCA_000328365.1 Capitella teleta
TTGTTGTGGTGGGGGGTTGAGTTGGGGGTGCTGTGGGGAGGGAAATGGGTGCTTGGGTCGTTGAGGTGCTGGGAGCTGCCGTGGGTGGAGCAGCGGTGGAAACTGTAAGGGAAACATTCGGTGAGTTGTCAACGACTTTTGGTGCTTAACCTGGGCCTGTGTTGAGGCAGGCGCCATCACTTATCTTGATGCTATCCAGACCAATATCTCCTTGGTAACCGTCTCCCTTCACCGCTTCCCACACGATCTACAAGAACTGTAATGATAGTGTCGCTGTGACCCATGACCTGACCCACTTACCCTGGTTTCCGGTTGATCGATAAACACAGATATGTTCTGATGCTTCCAAATGTTTCCTTTCTCTCCAATGAGACTCAGCAGAAGATTGTCTCCATCGCCAGCGGACTGCGAGTACACGTTCAGGCTGCCGATGTGCACACCGTACATGTGGTACCAGAAAGATACGCAGATGCGGCCCAAGAAATTCAAATTGGGCGTCCGAATTCTGCAAAGAGCCACATGTTAGCAAAGTCTAAAATAAGAAGATGTTAATGGATCGAGAGACTGAGAGGACAGTTGAGCAAGAGATTCCCCACCTGCCGTAGTCGCCTGGGACCCTCGGGTCACTGGTCTCGATGAAGATGAAGAACCCAAAGCCTCCTTCGCCACTACTTGGTCCAGTGTCAGCTGATGGCGTGGATGAAGTGAGTCGTTCGAACAGTATGCTGCCGGTCTGAGTCATAGTGCAGAATCCTCCATCAAAAGTGCACTCGAAGATGACGCCATCTGAGATGCGAGCGTCACAGAGGCATGCAATCACGTGGTCAAGTACTCACTTAGACTGACTGGCACGAGGCTCACTGCGATTGAGAAGGTACTTGGTAAGTATCCTGAGCTGAAGAAGTAATCCTCCCCCACCACAGGTAGTTCGTTGGACTCCACGTTGCGGAAGTATGTACGATGAGCATTTGAGTTTTCCGAATACTCGAAACTGATTGGTCCAACGTTATTTTCGTACGTCCAACCAATGCGATCGCCTTGTTTCACGGAAACCCCTCCTTGAATTGAGTACTGTAAAACAGGACGTCATCTCAATACTCAGATGTCGGAGGTTGTTACCTTATACAATGCTCCGTCCACGTAGCTTGTTTTCACTTCCACCCTTGCTTCCCAAACCAGCTGGAACGGAATTTCGCGCAGTTCGGTGTCATCCACATCCTCACGGAGCGTCTGTCGCCAGATCTGCACCCTGACTGGAATCGTGGTTGCTCCGGAAGAAGACCTGACGTCATCGTGCACGTACAGCATGAACTGGAAGATGGTGCCGTCAGGCAGGGTCGTCTCGACGTCAACCCATGACTTCTGTGCCTGCGAAGGGAGGAAGACCAGACGCCGTACGACGTCATTTCCGTATGCGAACGGCTCATTGGCGAGGAGGAACTGACCTCCTACGGGTCAAGGTTGTTGATAGGGTCAGGGTAAGGTTAATGGGGGTTTAACCTACCTGGTTGGATGTCTGTTGGCTCTAGGGTTTTGATGACACCTGGAAAGGGAACACTCCATGAATTACACTGCAAGCATGTGACCTCACAAGTTGTGCAGATTAAGTACTGGTAAAATGAGCATACTTCGGTACCTCTGTCCATTAATTTCATGACACTTAGAAGTAATTTACGACGTATGAATAACATCTGTGGTGTATTTCTTTGAATGTGCTGGCGATAGACGAGCGAATAAACCGCGTTCAATAAATTGCGCTCATTCTCAAGCTTGAAATGTGAGCCAAAGACTCAATTATCGGCGCCTCAATCAACCATATACGGCGCTTTCTTTTAATCTACTTTATTGTTACTTTTGTTACATGATCGCCATGTTGGAGAGGCAAAACCTGCCTCCTTTAATGAATCGAACACTTGTCCACGATGTTCCCAATAAAAGCAACGTGTCAGTTGGAGAACTTAGTCGCCTGCTACATCATTACATGAGGCCTACATGATCATTACATGAGGCCTACATGATCATTACATGAGGCCTACATGATCATTACATGAGGCCTACATGATCAGTACATGTAGCTCCCCAGGGCTAGCGGAGCAGTTACATGTATTGGATCGCGGTGCTGCCATAAATGCGTAATAATGACGTAAATTTGGTTTGACGCACATGTGCCGATCAAGCATGACGGCATTCACATGCACGGCTACAACAGCCTCTACTTCTTATTACATTTGCACTGCTTGTAGGCGAATAGATCACAAATCATAACGTCCCGCGTCTGATCCAGGAAGGGAGAGAATCATAACGCACAATAGATGGCACAGCAACTGAGGCTACGTCTCACGAATCACGATCGAGAAACGAAGATGTTTCATTCACGATTGCAGTTATGAGCGATAAGACGTCATCGTGTCTTTGCTTCTTTTGAGGAGCTGTCAGTAAGATCGTGACTGGCAGCCATCGAAGAAGAATTAAGACCGCAACGAAGAAAAATGCTCACTTGAAAACTGACTTCTGACTTGAGCGAAGCACGCTGCCAACATTACCAGCAATGCATGCTGCCTGCAACTGCGTCTGGAAAAGAATAAGACGCGATTAAACGATTACATAATCACTGATAATAGGGTATGAATGCTGTCGATGGAAATGACTAGAGTGATGTCCACAATAAATAACTAAAGAGCGAATGCTTGGCTAACAGAGCGATTCTTTCCCACACTTTATTTTGGTCATGAATAACAAACTTCGAATGTGAACTGTGGAGAGAGATACGGAGTGCATCGAAGCGGACCGTGAGGAATCAGGCATCGATCGAGCGACAGATGCCAAGAATACATCCACTCGAAACAATGCATTCATCCTGGAAATGGCGTTCGGTCGTAATATCATTTTTAATCATCATTCAATGCGCCGGCTGTTGTACGCTAGTCGCGGTTGCTGTCCCTATAAAAGCCACTGAGCGGTTGCAAATAATTAAAATCACATAATATAAAAAATAATCATTCGTTTCAGCTCATTTACTAGTAGCATTTAATACTACGCTACACAATTATATCAATGAATCAATTTGATGATTGAACGTGTTTTTAAATTATTCACGATAATCTCATGGAGGTATTTAATTCGTAGCTGTAATCATGTAATGTGAATATTCATTGATTGAAGCAGTACTGCTTGCAGTGTTCAAATTAAAGCTGTGCACATGCAAGGGTTGAAAGACGCGTGCTGTTGCTAAGGACTCACAATGAAGTCTTTCCGTTCAATGACTTCAGAATCGAAAAATTGAGGAAGTTGATCGATGGCATAACCATATGCAGAATATATTATGTATACTTGTACATATACCACACACATGCAAGTTACGATGTAGGCATGGAAAATGGCGATTCTAATTTGATTTAGTACATCATGTCGACCAAATTAATGATATCATTCAGTGCTTTTGCGTCGCTTTTAAATTTTGATTCACTCGAGTATAATGAATGACATCGCATTCAGTGCATCATTCCCGCTTCACTGCCTTTTAACATGATCATACTTCGTGTTCTACATAATTTGTATACGAGCGTATATCACGTTTAAGTGCGTATATCACATTAAAAACAATATGCATCGGGTTCTGTTTGCAGCCACGTGACCTACCTCATCGTGCTGATCAACCAATTCCCGCCAAACTGTGCCTGTGCTCAATTTCACTTAATCCGCTTATCGCGTGCCCACAAGTGAGATATGCTCTTTAATGCAGGACTATTACGTCATCAGCGGACGATCTCTCCACACTGCCTTCTCTTCACATCAGTCAGCTACTGTGGCACGCGGAGAACTCTCCGCTCTGTTGACTGACACGACAACCAAGCTGTGACGGCGTCGTGATCAAAAGGCTCCGTTATGAGTCACTTGGTCACGATGCGTTATGATCTTGCATTCACCGCACGAAGCAGATGGCATGTGCTGACTAACCTTCACACCTTAAGCAGGACGCTGTGAGCTCTAATGTGCGCGAAAAGCATTAAAAAAAACCCCCATCAAATTCATGGAAACTTGTTCCCTTTAATAATATAACAATTTATGTATGTGTATCAAATTTATTGTGGTTCAAATTCATCATTTTCTGCTTGTTCAGTTGAATCAACTGACACCGAATGAAACATAGAAATATCTGTTTTCATGAGTTCTTTATTTACAATGATGATGTGATCAGGTTGAAGCCTGCAATTCAGAAATGAAAACATAAAACGTCCACACAATAAAATCATTCAACAGTCAATTTCAGCCTGCACCCAACGCTCAAGGCACACACAAAGCACGACACACAGCAGCAGCAGGAGATGCCTAGATGACCTAGATGGCCTGGACCTTAGCTTTGCTCTTGGCCGCTTTCTCCTTCTTCTTGAGGCCGTCCATGTTTCCCTTCAGCAGATTGCAATACGCCTGAAACACAACTGAATCAAATTGCTGTTCACTGCTCACTCTCAACGTAGTACTCACCAGTTGGAATTTATTCACATCTTTCTGTGCTATCTGAGGAGAAGAAGAGAGAAGAGGAGTAAAGAGGAGTGAGGAGGAGGAGGAGGAGGAGGAGACTGACCACAGTGCTGATTTTCTTGCTTCCCAGCACAGCTCTGATGAGGCACCTGTATTCAGCATCTGCAGTGTGTTGAGATGCCTTATTGCTTTTGACTGAGGATTTGGCAGCTGTTGCTGTCGCACGTGGTTTTGGCTTCACGCGACCATCGTCTGCAAGAACATGACGTGACTTTCGCAGCAGTCAAATATAATTTAGCTGATTGATAACAGGTGCAAGTGATTTCCACTTCTGAAAATTCTGCACTTGCAATTTTTCTTTTGTCTGAGCAGAAGAATAACTGTTTTTTTCCTGATCAAATGTGTGATTGCAACCATGATGCAGCTACATGGCTCATATGCAACATTCACTTCCCCTAATCACTTCATCTATCAATGGAAGAGTCGTACGACCAAGCAAATGTCTCAAGGTCGTCTGTGGCATTAATTATTGATGAATAAGAGAAACAATTAAAAAAACAAATCACTTTAAAAATGGCTAAATGACTGGTTAACTTTTAATATAAATTTTACATTTTTAACTTTCATTGTTCAACATCTTTATTCTGGTTTTCTTATATATATAATGCTTCACCTAAATTGTAACACGCCTTCGAGCAACGCCAGTCAAAGGGGACATGGAATAAATGAAAGAAGGAAATAAAATAAAACTAATAAGTTCAATTGAAAGTTCATTGTAATCACTCAAAGCAACCAGTGGCGCCACTCACAGCCACAGATGCTGCAGCAGGAGATGCCCGAACAAGATCGCTCTGTTCACTATAGCATGGTCATCCGCAAAACAGATTTTCAGCGAAATTAAACAGATGGATCGTAAATACACAGCAGCATGTAGCTGACAATATCTCATTCCTAATTCCTACTGATGTCTGGATATAAAGCGTATACTAAGCATAACACAAACTGATACTGCGATCTCTTTTGTAACGCAATGGCTTCAGCCTCAGCGATCAGTGCTGAACCCAGCACTATGTGGTGCCACCTCTGTTCTGATTTCACAAAATTGGTGGAGTTGGTCATCTTAGTCTCGTAAAAGTTCTTTGCCGTTAAAATCGTGAAACCGAAGCCTGAAAATCACCTGTCCTGATACACAATAATCTTCTGTTATTACCATGTATGCATGGAGCACCTTCCACATACAGCCTCTGCAAAACTTAAATGTCGGCCGAGATTTAACACCCCACACCAGATTGATATTCAATCTGTCACATCAATCTGTCATTCTGTACCAGCAAATGAGCAATTACTGAATAATTTAGAAGCTATAACTCCTCTATGAACATCGAACAGGAGACTGTACTAGGGAGATTTGACAATTTAAGAGCAATTATTTGTAAGAAATCAGCTGGCTTAGTAGCTACTGGCTGTCTATTCAACTGTATCTGAGTGGAAGGAGGCGTGAACAGGTGAAGAAGAGGAACCCACATCGCTTCATGGTCAGGCTGATCGATCCAGATGTACGAGACTTCTGGAACAGCCGAGTCAATTCACTCAGAAACTGCAAAGAAATCCGAGATCAAAAACTAATCACTACTATTAAGTCAAATATTAACGACGAGAGGGGTCGTGTTACGACTCAAACACAGATTTATTTACCGATTCATTTTCCAACAAAACCATGTTGCAAGCAGAGTGGAAACCGGAAGTTGAAGCTTTGGAAATAGGGCGTAAAAAGTGAAGGAATTGAGGGGGGGTTGACGGTTATTTTCTTGTTCAGCTTACAACCGTGCCTGCTTACAATTAATTATTGAATTTCCACCTTGAGCAGAGTTTTGTCTGAGAAACTTTGTTGATATCCCATTTTTCATTCATTTTCTCTTCAGATTCATAGGTTAACGGGTAGTTGAAGTTCTCTTTTTAGTCAATATCAGAGCTTGAGTTTTTCTCTTTAAAGGACTAACGGTACCATGATACATGCTAAGCACAATGAGGATCTACACAACAATACAAGTAAATATTTCATGAGAAAAAAGTTTTTGCTGTGAAAAGCATGTAAAAGGCGCTCCAAACATTATCGCGGAGGTGTAACCATTTAGCGAGCTCATAATCAGAGGTACGATCTGCTTGCAAAATCTCTTTCTCTGCATGAGGGAGCTAACTTTTGATTACAAACAGGGTTTTTTGGTGAAAGCGCGGGCTAAATCCAGAAAAAATGCTCCGTATATAGTTTGATAAGCATTTTGTATAATTCTATCAGCCTATTCTTTTTTCTTTTTCGTCATAAGAAAACTAAACTCTTGGTTAGCAAATTCTTCAACACATTTCGGTAATTTCTACGTACTGACTCCACATTATTCAACTTTGCGTATACTATTACCTAATACAATGTACTTGAATAATTTTGCAATCGCATGTGCACGCACAATGGAATTGTATGAGCAAAATAAGCAATACAGTATCAATGAATATTTTAAAAAGAGTTGCTTATATTGATATGTGGGATTTCATCCTTTTAAGATGAGATAAAATGAACATTTAATGCCCGAAGGGATGTGTTTGGCCACAAGAATTAATTGAATTGATTGATGAAGGAATGAAAGTTCTCTTGAAGCGAGGGTCGGGGGCATGCTCCCCCAGGATTTTTTTGTCTAAAAACAAGAACCAAAGTCTAAATCTGTTCAGTTTGATAGGGATTTCCCTTACGTATGAAAAATACCAATACCTCATAAACAATGAAGACACGGTTTGTTTTCCCAAGACATTTAATGCATACAATTGGTATTTGTAAATATTTCAGAGGCAATGCTTCTTCTGGCGATACCAATCACTGGCAGCTTTTCGGCAGGGAAACTCAGTTAACTATTCTGGTTCCAGAAAAACGAAAGAGCATTATGCTTATACTCAATACATTTTGGTTTTAGCTCCTTTTGAAACTAGAATTACATGTATAGTCACATAGTGTTGCGTCTTCAAGAGTCAGAACCCTCACAATGGTCTGATCTTTGCTGCCTCTGACTTCTCGAATCTCTCGAAATATAGCATTAATGCTTGCACGTGCTGCCTCGCTCCCCCCGCCAAGACTTCCTTCGTGGGCTCAGATCCACTCTCCACTTGTGTTGAAGGTAAGTGATATCCCAGATAGCATTTGGGTAGTTGCCGTAACGTTGACAAATAGTTATCGGCAATGGTTGACGGGAACGTTGATATGCTCATTGACGTAATGTCTTTTGCAAGCAAAAAAATCGACCTAACTTAGACCTTAACAGCAACCACTTATATACCATCTGTCAACGTTGACACTACTCTGCAAACAATACCCAGAGCCCTCGCGGGCCGTGAGATGTCGACCCCTGATTTAGTGGATCGGGCTGATCTTGAATGAATGAATGAATTTTATTTAGCCAAAATATCACAAAAGGTGAAATACAAAAAATTACAATGTCGAAATACAATTTTGGCAGGGTTCACTCAAAAGGCATTGCCTGTACATGTGGGTGACCCAAAGCATAATTTTATCTTAACAGAAATAATATCTTGAATGATCTTCATTACAAGTTTGATTGTTCTTTTTTCAGTAGTGGTTTTCACATTCTGATCTCTGAGAGCAATCAGTTCTTGCCCTGTGTAATATTTCCGTTCCATCTTTGCATTACAATGAGACTGGTGGTGAGTATGATGAGTGTGACGACTTGTAGCCTTGTCTCACTGAACAGCGCCATAACATGATCCCGGGATGAATTTAGTATCCAAATGTTCTTTGATAGAAGAAGAATGCAGATTTTATAGTTTCACTTCCAGAATTCCAATCAGACGTGATAAAGTCACAATTTTATCCAAAAACAAGAATAGAAATTTGAAATTGTTTCCTTCTCTTTTCGTCACCATGAAAACACTTTTAGACTTACCTTCTTCAGTGTAGCAATCTTGGCCAGGCTTGATGTCTTCAGGTTCTGTTGCTACACAATTATTTTCTTATGCTCGATAAACTAAGGCCAATGAAGTACAACATTTGGGTGACGTGTGCAAATCGTCAAAGACACAGAGCGTGCGCAAAATAAAAGATAGCTGGGTAGTGTCAAATGCTCTAAGTACGGCTGCTTGGTTCATGTTGAATGTGCAGGGAATGTGCAATCTATGTTCTCAAATTATGAAAGTTTCTCACGTGTGAGCTCAATGTTCGTTGTTTGCAGGGCATGTTGTCACGGCACCCAGTCTCCAGCCATGAGTTTATAATTCCTATGCCATATGCTCATTTTGTTGGTGAAGTGTTTCTCCTTCATTTTGACCCATGAGGAGTTTGCTGACGACATATGTTACCTGTATATTCACTTTTTTATTTGGCTAGCTTAGCCAGCCTCAGACAGTAATTTTTCAGCTCAGCCATAAGCAGTCAACAAAAATGAATGTAAGCCAGCCAATAAAAATTAAACGGCTGGCTTTGGACTTTAGGTCGGTCAGCCTAAAAATTCCCCCCCCCCCCAGTAAAGAGCAATTTCTACGCCTTGTCAATGCGCTTTATTCAACCTGAGAATTGGAATTCTGTCGCTCGGTTGGCTACCGATTTCATCAAAGGATCATGTTGGAAAAAATAACAGATAAGATTACTGAAGATGAAGCAGCTCTCTATGACCGCCAAATCAGACTCTGGGGTCTAGATGCTCAGCGGAGGTCTGCTTTTCCTCCTCCAGTGTCCTAATTCGCTCTATTATCGCCCGTTTCGCCTGTGTCCATACTTATATACTATGAATAGTATGATAACTATGATAACTATGATAACTATAACTTTGTTTAGTTCACAACAACCACTTGACTCTCAGTCATATATTTCAATTGTTAAATTGCTTTTAAAAGGATGAACTAGGATGAATGTCTGGAGACCAGTAAAGCAACACATGCAGAATTGCTGATTCTTCGAATCATGAATCGAAGTAGGCATATCAAATGGCTAAATGCCGCATATAAATATGTAAATATTAGCCCCACTCTATGTCAGATCCCGGTCGCCCGTGGATCAGCCATTGCGTGCCAGGCCCATGATGAGTTCACATTTGATTATAGGCCAGTGGTTTACCTTACATTACAATAATCCGATAGGAATAACAGCATCCATACGGCTAGGGACCACCGCAACCAATCCGTTTTAGATTTATTGCTGAACTATTTTGATATCACCGCCCGATATAGAGCCCCTCTGAGATTCAAGCGATTAAATGTGTGCATAGTTTACATCCAATGATTCATGGCCGCTGAAACTGCCTTCAAGGTTCAATCGAAGCCATTACTTGAGCGCATTATAATTATTCATTTACTGTGAATTACTATGTGTCATTTGACTCACGTTAAATTGTGCATTTCAGACTGAGGGCTGCACGTGTTCTTCTGATTGGCGTTGGAGGACTGGGGGCCGAAGTGGCTAAAAATATCGTCCTCTCTGGCATCAAATCTCTCACTCTGCTCGACCATCAAGTGGTCAGTTTCCTCCTCCTCCTCCTCCTCCTCCTCCTCCTCCTCCTCCTCCTTCATCTGCTCCTCTTT
The DNA here is from genome assembly GCA_000328365.1 of Capitella teleta. Lineage (NCBI taxonomy): Eukaryota > Metazoa > Annelida > Polychaeta > Capitellidae > Capitella > Capitella teleta. The sequence goes on from KB309695.1 coordinate 10,057, forward strand.
CTTTTCAGGTCACAAAGGAGGCTTTTACATCTCAATTTCTCATTCCTCGCTCTGAACTGGGGAAGAATGTGAGTAAGAGAGCCTATGTGATTGTCACGTGTGATGTGTGTTCTTGCAGAGAGCTGAGAGTTCGTTGGGAAGAGTTCAGCTCTTGAATCCAATGGTTGAAATCTCAGCTGACCCAACAGACGTAGCAGACAAGGAAGACGCTTTCTTCACAGATTTCGATGTGGTGTGCGCCACCTGTTGTGAAAAGCAGCAACTACAGCGCCTGAACGAGATATGTCACAAAAGCGACATTTTGTTTTTTGCGGGGGACGTTTTCGGATTCTATGGAGCGATGTTCTCAGATCTGAACACTCATGAATATGCAGTGTGAGGCATCACTGGTGAAACTCTCTCTTCCTCTTCACGTTTGCTTACAGAGAAGTGAAGCAGAATTCTGCTGAAAAAGCCATCGACGCAACATCTGCCGCATCAACAGCGCCCCCTGCTGCCAAGAAACAGAAAACGGAACCAGCGGAAATGAAAACCGTCAAGAAGGTTCGTTGCTCTCTGCCAGTCTCCTCAATGACCTTTCTGTCCTCAATGACCTTTCTGCCCTCAGACTACAAAGTTCACACGTTTCTCGTCTGCTCTGAACATCAATTGGCGGGAGGAGGCGTACGTGAAGAGGCTCAAGCGCATGCCAAAGACATTCTTCATCTACAGAGGTCATATCAAGGTCATTTAGCGTGAACTTTCTTTCCATTTGGCGTATCTTTCAGTTCTGCTTGAGTTCCGCTCAGTGCACCGACGTGACCCCTCGGTGGAGCATGTGCAGACGGACAAGGAAGAGCTGAAGCAGATTAGCTCACGACTCCTGCCTCAGATTGGCGTTGAGCCAACCATCATCCAAGAGGATTTCTATGAGTGAGTGAGGTCAATTGGTGCAGTAGCCCAGCAAACGGCTGTGGGTTTACTTACGTAAAAGACATCTCAATCTTTTTTCAATATCCAGATAACCACTCATCGATAACCACTCATAATTACATTTCATTTCCTTTTATTGGCTTCAATCTTACACTTTTCGGTCGGTACAAAGGCCGAAATATTTGGAATAACGCCGTAAGAAACAAGAACATAGGATTATTACATCTGAACAACTCTTCCCTTTCAACAATTAGTAAAACTTGTAGCGTATAAATTTCTTTCTGATTACAAGCCAAAGAATATGCAAATTTTTAACTAATAAAACTTATAACTTAAAACATACTCTGGGCTCATTTTAATGGTTATTTTCTGTTCAGGCAGAATATGCCTTATTCAGTGAGCCAATTATAATGAGCGCCTAGAAATATAAATATAATTCCGACTATACAATTTTATTCATTTAATGACCCCGGTAACCACGCTACCCCATTGCATGCACTGTACATTTAAGATAACCTTTATTTAAAGGGATGGGGAACTGAATTTTAAGTGATGTTCTATTGACTCATAGCACCAATTGATGGCATTTCGTGCCAAAAACACCATGCCTGGATGCAAGCGTAAGGAAATAATGCATTCCGAATATCGGGGTTAGCATTGGGCCTATGGGAGAATGGCTTCCATTACGAAGTATAGGAGGCAAACGTCAGCTGAAGGCTTGCCGTGATTGGTCCCGTTCCCCTCGTGAAGCTATCGATTTCAGCCAATCAGAGCAGAGCATCTTCACCATAAAAGGACATCTTTGTTGTTTACGAAACGAAAGCGCATGCGTGGTGCACTCTGGCTGACCTTTTTACTGTTTCAGGATGAG
>KB309695.1:11889-40003 GCA_000328365.1 Capitella teleta
GATGGCATTTCGTGCCAAAACACCATGCCTGGATGCAAGCGTAAGGAAATAATGCATTCCGAATATCGGGGTTAGCATTGGGCCTATGGGAGAATGGCTTCCATTACGAAGTATAGGAGGCAAACGTCAGCTGAAGGCTTGCCGTGATTGGTCCCGTTCCCCTCGTGAAGCTATCGATTTCAGCCAATCAGAGCAGAGCATCTTCACCATAAAAGGACATCTTTGTTGTTTACGAAACGAAAGCGCATGCGTGGTGCACTCTGGCTGACCTTTTTACTGTTTCAGGATGAGAAACATGGTAGGTGTCCCAGAAAATCGCTTGTTAAAATAAGAAAAATAGCGAAAAATATATTTTTTTTCGCGCCTGACTGGTGGCAAAATGATTATTCTATCTATTTCCGAAAAGAAAATAAAAAATTATCCAGGGGTTTAGTCGCAGGACACGCTGATATGACGAGGCCCATTGTAAAAGATGGGGAACTCGGTGTTTCATCACAGCTCCTGACGTCACGCCTAATTAGCAATATATCTCCCGCGAAATCGTTAGCGATGATATTCCTTGTGTGGGCCAGACATAGGAATCATTTTTGGTGCATCAAATAACGACTCAAAGTCCATTTTTAACCAGTTCTCCCTCCCTTTAAGATGCTAGGTGACTCAAAAGTTTATTGACAAACAATGGGGATTTTACAACTTTCTTAAAGTGTTCGAAAAATGCCCTTTTCTCTGAACCTGCGCTATGTACTGGTACCCTAAAATAATTATAATTTTTACCGGTAGTTTCAGTTAATTTATAGGTGGTCATGAGAGATATCCAACCTTAAATTTCTGAAAGTTGTATATTCTCTGTGGGTGTCAAATAAAACTTCTTTGAATTGAATTGAGAGAAAAATCAGAATTAAATTGTTGAGTATGAAAACTATGAATTGACTCACAATATGACTGAAATGAGAACAGTGTGGATCACGAAATGACTCGTGTTTTGCAGTTATTGCTTTGCTGAACTCTGCTGCGTTTGTGCTGTTGTTGGTGGAGTGTTGGCCCAGGAAATCATCAAGGTCAGTCAAGGTCAAATGCTCATGCCACTGACGCTCTTTGATGACGTCACCACAGGCCGTTTCACAGAAGGATGCCCCTCACAGGAACTTCTTCTTCTATGACGGAGTCAGTGGTGACGGAATGGTCGACTGCCTCGCGTGATCACACCTCAATCGTCACTGTACATCTTCATTGTCATTGTTCTTTTTACTTCACAACATTCGATGTTGTTCGTGTTTAGTGCGATAATAAATTGAGAAAAAGAAGAGAAATCTGGTTTTTTAGTCTTTTCACTTGGACGAATGTGGCTCCATTTAAACTAACTTAATCATCAGAAGAGCCTCAGTTTAATAGGCCCCCAGTTAGCCAGTTTCCTTCATTGCACTCACCCCCCACGATCAACTGGGCAGATCACCTTGTGTCAGTTGTCTACTCATGTCATCATTGCAATGATTGCTCAGAACAAAATAAATACAGTGAAACCCCGCTGACTCGAATTTGAAGGGACCAGCGAAAACACTTCGACGAAGAGGGTTTTCGACGAATCGGGGTTTTCGAATTCTCAACAATTTGGTAACGTTATGATCTATGAGATAACGTTATGATAGCGTATTGATTTCAAATTACGTTATGATAGCGTAATGACCTATTCTTGAACACTTTAAAGCTGCCAATACATGAACAAAAAAAATTTAAAGGGAGGGAGAACTGGTTGAAAATGGACTTTGAGTCGTTATTTGATGCACCAAAGATGATTCTTATGCCTGGCCCACACAAGGAATATCATCGCTAACGATTTCGCGGGAGATATAATGCTAATTAGGCGTGACGTCAGTCGCTGTGATGAAACACCGAGTTCCCCATCTTTTACAATGGGCCTCGTCATATCACCGTGTCCTGCGACTAAACCCCTTGATATTTTTTTTATTTTCTTTTCGGAAATAGATAGAATAATCATTTTGCCACCAGTCAGGCGCAAAAAAAAAATATTTTTCGCTATTTTTCTTATTTTAACAAGCGATTTTCTAGGACACCTACCACGTTTCTCATCCTGAAACAGTAAAAAGGTCAGCCAGAGTGCACCACGCATGCGCTTTCGTTTCGCAAACAACAAACATGTCCTTTTATGGCGAAGATGCTCTGCTCTGATTGGCTGAAATCGATAGCTTCACGAGGGGAACGGGACCAATCAGCCATCAGCCAAACCAAGCCATCAGCTGACGTTTGCCTGCCATACTTCGCAATGGAAGCCATTCTCCCATAGGCGCAATGCTAACCCCTATATTAGGAATGCATTATTTCCTTACGCTTGCATCCAGGCAGGGTGTTCTAGGCACGGAATGCTATCAATTGGTGCTATGAGTCAATAGAACATCACTTAAAATTTAGTTCCCCATCCCTTTAAACGATTTGTTTGCGTTGTTTACTACAAAATATACAAAATCGGCCCAGAGAGGGGGAGTGAGTGAGTGATGGGGTTTTACGGCTCCACCCAATCCGATCGGGTGATACGGGCGCCAGAACAGAAGGCCCGGGACCGGGGTTTCCCCCTACTCTTATCGATAAGTCCCAAGGGTTCTTTATCCTGCATACCACCATAGACAGTAGTACACAGCGCGAATCCGGCCTTGTTACGCAGTTGGGCAGCACTGCAGAGTCACTGAAGAATTACAATTATAACAAATTACAATTATAATTCACAATCATAATTCACAATCATAATTAGATTGTAGTCAGCGGTTTAACCCACTGAGCTATCTATTTGTAAACGATTGTCCAAAACTGTAAACAGAGTTGCGTTAATTGCAATTAGGGAAAGGGTTCTTTGATCTTAAAAAAAAAGAAAAAAAAGCCAAAACAAAAATTTTGACGAATACGATTCAATTTTGCTCAAGGGACCGAAAAATATGTTCAAGGAACCGGGTTTTTCGACGAAGGATGGATGTTCGAGGAATTCGAGCAATCTGTAATGCTAAAGTATAGGGGAGTCGTCGGGACTTTGAAAACACTTCGACGAAGAGGGGTCTTCGAGTTATCCGTTTTCGAGTTAGCGGGGTTTCACTGTATCACAAAAGAACAATTTAGTTAATCTTCAGCCGACTTAATTCATGACATAAAAACCAAGTTCAATCACTGATTTATTGAGGCGTTTTAATTATAATTGCATGACAATTGAGCAATCGTGTTCCTGATCAATTGTGGGTCAACAGTTCTGCTGCCAACACTTGCTTGCGCGATAATGATCATAATTATGGCAAAGCGACATAATTATCATAATTATGGCAAAGCGACATGTGACCAAGAGCAGCAATGCTAAGAAATCACCAACGACTTACGACAAACGATGACTCAAAATCACCACAAAAATTCACGCAACTGGTGATCATGATGAGAGTTCATTGAAGAGGGCTGGGAGCTGATGAGCGAGTATTCTGTGCAGATTGCAGGCATGTTGACAAGGTCATAATGGTTGCCATGGGAACGTGCGACTGGAGAGTCCTGCAGAGCATTGGGAGACTGAAGCAACCGACGTCTCCTGCAAATAAATCCTTTCATGTTTCACATTCTCATCCACGCAATTTCCACACTCCTACGCTTGCACATTTTCTACAAAATGATCTTCACCTCACAAAGACAGGCACAAATATTGCGTTAAAATTTCAGCATTATTTTTACAAATAGAATTATATATTAATTAATATTTTCTAAGGAAAAATAGACTTTTCAAGGAGATCAGACCACACTGTGCACCGACTGACCTTCTGCGGGGGCAGGAAGTAGAGATGAGAGTTGGCTGGGGTGGGGGAGGGCATACCAGCAGAGCACGTCAGCCAACAGATGCACGTTCTGAGAAGAAGGGGACTGACCCCTCAGATAATCTGTCAACATTGAACCCGCCCCATCTGAGAAGAAGAGTTCACGTGATGATCACATGACAATCATGTGACCTTACCAGCGAGGATCTTCTGCAGGTGACGATCAATACGACCCTGAAGTGAGAGGAGGTATTCTCTGCTGATGAGGGCCTTGTGCCCACTGGAGGAGGCGGAGGAGGAGGAGGAGGCATGCATCTGCTCATAGACTGACAGCATGAGTGAGAGCTGAGAGAGGCTGAGTGTGGAGGAACGCTGTGTTTGGTGTAGGAGACTAGAGGTCACTTGGTGCAACCACACATAAGTGGAGACCACCTCCAGCTTCTCATGCGACACGCATTCGTAGAGCACACGCGACAAGAACTGCTTCATGTCGTATTCCTGACAATAACAAAAACAACACAAAATGCAACAAAACAACACAAAATGAAGCGAAAACCTGTTCAATGCCCGAACTGCAAAAGTATTCTGCAAACGCTAAAATGCTCGGATCGGAAGAGAACGATTTGATGTCTTCAGACTGAAACGCAACAATGTCATTGAGCACAGAAAGGTCATAGGTCACTGACCTTAATGATTCTGCCTGGCATGGGTTGCTCTTTGGTCAGCGACTGAGACAGCACGCTGTGGAAACCCTGCACAACACAATGAAGCTCATGAATATTCATTAATCAGCCTGACCTCAGGGTCGGCTGCATAGGATAGATGGCCTGCCCTCTGCTTCACGTACAAGTTGCCCGATCCACTCAGCAGTCGCCTGCATCATCACGCATCAGAATTATTTCTTGGAAAAATAGCACTGATTGCTTCACAACAGAAAGAACAACACTTTGGAGAAGACATAGCAACAGTCGCACATAGCAACAGTCGCACATAGCAACAGGCGCACATAGCAACAGTCGCACATAGCAACAGTCGCACATAGCAACAGTCGCATAGAAGCCTCTTCATCCTTTGATGCAACTTTTGATTGCCGCCTCTGAGACAAATATTCACCTCAAATTAAGCCAATTGTGTCCAATCTTGAAGGTGACTGGCCAGTAACGAGGACCCAGAACTTCAACCTAAGAGAGCAAAAGAGAGTAGAGACGGAGAGAGAGGTGGGGGGAGGGAGTGACCTTCATGATGAGGTCAATCTCAGGCAGCAGGCAGGGGGCCATCACTTTGTAAGACTGCTCAGCATAATTCTCACACGACTGAAATTGAATCAGTCAATGACTCAATGTCATGGCGCAATGACTGACCTGGAAAGAGATCTGAAGCGGCACGTAGCACGGCAGTCCCGTGTCCACATCACGCGGCAAAAGAAGACGGGGCTCAGCTGCCAGCACATACAGATGCCGCAAGGCCTGCAGGTGGTATCTGCACAGGAGAAGAGAGGAGTAGAGAGAGAAGAGGAGTAGAGAGGAGTAGAGAGGAAAAGAGAGGAGAAGACGTGAGGGAAGGAGGAGGCTCACCTGTTGTCGTTGCTGTGAATGGGGAATTTGGGGAAGAACGCAATCAACATGGCCGCCACTGAAGCTGGGTCAGAGCTGAGCGAATATCTACATGGAGACAGGGTCAAAGGTCAAACGTACAGAGCAAAAAGGTCACAGACCTGCCCCCTCCAAGGAAGAGCAGAGCCAGGGCCATGCTGATGGCCATGTGTGAGCCATACAGCACATGGCTGTGCGACTGACCCACGCGCGACCTCAGATGTCGGCACAAACGCATCACCTGCAGGTTGCCTGTGCCAGCCATGACAAGCGCCAGGCACAGCACCACCACACACAGACAGTTCTCTATGGTCGACTTGCCCGCTTGCTCCACTAGGTACGGTTTGGGCAGAATGGCCAAGAGGAATTTGACCTTAGCGTGCTAAACACAAAGGTCACAAAGGTCAATGAGATAATAAATAAACGCACCAAGCACTGAAACGCGTCCTGATTGGCTGAACCGGCAAACTTCAATCCAAGCACAAAGCACGATCCAGCCACGATGTAACAGAACGACTGACTGCAAACAGAAGCGTGAGCAGAAGAATAAACGCAAGAGAGTTGCCTCGCCTCATTGTCTCAAAGTCAATGTCCGAATCAGGGTCATTTTCAGCGCTGACTTTGTTAAACGCATATTTAGAGACGATCTGAGGAGAGACAGCGTGTAACATGGGGCGTTAATTTGAAGGGCGTTCAACCTCAGGAATGTTGGAGTCAATCCACTTGCGGGAGGGATGCACGCAATTCCACAAAATCAAACCGCGACTGATCATCTGCAGAAGAAAAATTGCTCATCGTGTTCGGTTTAATCCGCATCTCACCCTGAGCATCAAGAAATCCGGACGAACGAAATCGAGCAGAATCTGGGTGTCAGGGGCAATGAGCCACTCGGCAACAGCACTGAGGGAAGAGAGAGAAGCATGGGAAGGAGAAGGAAGAGGGGGAGAATGATTACGTGTTTCCTGTGTTGAAGAACATGAGGCCGAGGGCGAGGGTTGCTCCAGGAGCAGTCACGTCCACATTCACAGCGTCACCCTCCTGCATAGAGTTCAATGAGTGCATAGAGTTCAATGAGTGCAAAGAGTTCAATGAGTGCATAGAGTTCAATGAGTGCAAAGAGTTCAATGAGTGCATAGCTAGCGCTAACCTTGATCTGATAACTGGGAGACTTGAAGCGTTCTTTGTACGTTCCGTTCTGACAAAAAAAAGAAAAGAATGAAGGCGTGATGAGGTGAGCCTCCGACTTCTCTCACCAGGGGTCTCTTCTGACCACCCACCATATAATGATACAAATGATCGGCCATTCCAAGGTCAGACAGACCAAGCGCCTCGTCGCCTTTCTGCGGATTTTCTGACCAAATGACCACAACTCAACAATGTCCACTCACCCCCAGCATAACCAAGCCAAGTGCAAGACCAGCAGACAAAGAGTAAGATTCCCGATCAGCGCAATTCTCCATTTCAGGCCCAGGAGGACGCCCTGCAGACACACCTCAGCACACACGCACACACACGCAGTTGCGGCTCACCAATTTCTGAGAGCAGAACCTCGGCCACGTGACGATGAGCCGTCATTTGATAAACGAGCCCCAGTCCCAAGATGGCCGCCACCTGAATGCTGTGCGGAACGTCAAGCTCAGTAGAGGTGGGAGGAAGGAAGGCCGGCAGATGGATGCTCAGCAGTTTAACCGTGGCCATGTGCATGGAGCCCCTCCTGAGCAAAACACATCAGTCCAATCATCGGTCTACTCTGTCTACTCACTTGCCGGCTGCAATCCCCAGCAGCAAACCAACGCTCGTCATTTCGTGACTCTGAACACAAACAAGAAGTTCAGATATTCAGATGCAAGAGAGAACAAAAGAGAGCAAAAGAGAGAGAGAGAGACCTTGATGAGGTAGTCGTGCAGGCTGAGTGTGGCCAGTTTTCTCAGATGACCGTTCAATCCCAGACCCAGAAGGAAGCCTGCGTGCTCATTGGTCAGTTGGCCAGGGTCAGTTGTCCCCCCTGACCCTCTGGCTTGGTTGTAGAGGATCCATGATGACTCCAACTGCAAGAGACGAGGAGGAGGAGGCAGGGAGATCGATGGGAAGGAGCTCGTACCTCAGAGGAATGACCGATGCCGAGACCAGCGGCCACTCCGTTGTGGAACTGGGGCCAGTGGTTCATGTTTGGGGGCGTGTCAATGTGTGACAGGTCTACTGTAGTGTTCCTGCAATGCAACTAATCAACATTTCTGCCATTCCCTTTGCTCTGCTTGCCTCGGAGGCGCTAGACCGGTCAGACACAGTTTGGGAATGGGCAGTGTTTCCGTGGCAACGGGGTGACCGGTGCAAAGAGTAAACATGCCCCGACCGACTGGAAGGGCCATGGTGCGGATGCACGTGGCGTACAAGTGACGCTGCTGCTCCTCAATGAACTCATGGTCACTGTGCACAAAGGTCAAGGGGTCAGTCAGGGTCAGGGAGAGGTCACGGAGGACTACCTGACTTCCGGCCTCTGCTGAATGGAGACGCGCACTGGGCGAGAGGACTGCAGCAAGCGCCTCAATTCATCCACACGCAAGTCCTCACTGAACCTCAACTTGAGAACCTGCAAAACAACCGTAAGATGCGTGATGAGGGGCAGGTGAGGCACAGACGTCACTGGTCACGCCCTCCATGCCATCCTCCTCCTCCTTTCCCCCTTTGCTTTGCTGTCCGGCGTCACGCCCTGCTGATGACGTCACTGAGCCTCCCGCTCCAGTGACATGCGTCATCTGCTGAGCAAGGTCTTCCCTGCCTGCAATGACCTATTTGACCTCATCTGACCTGATTGCCTCGCACTCACCAAGCAGGGTGTATGCCTTCTGAGGCCAGCCACTGGGCGGAGAATGCCTACAGCGGTGAATGGCTTCAAGCAGAGGCAGCACAAAGCCACAACTAGCACTGCTTTGCACTTTCCAGTCTGAAACATCAAAGGGATCAGCTGACAGCTGCGTCACCATGGCAACCAACCAATCTGAGCCATGTACAACACGACACGTTCCCACTTGTTGCAAGTGGGTGCAGCACGGAACAGCTTCAGGATGTCCGCTTCAAAGTGCAGACCAGCTTTGTGACCTGCAACGAGATTAGTGAGGACAGCGAAGGCAGAGCACACTGGCCCCTACCTGCAGGGGAGATCCTGCGAATGAACCGAGCCCATTGGGAGGCCTGATCGAGGGTCTCGTTCGAAAACAACGCAACATACATCTGAGAATACAGCATGAGAATCACGCAGGACAACAAGACCACGACTCACGGCTATGATGTGCAGTGTTTTGGGGTTTACGCCCGGCAGGAAAGGGAAGGGGTTGAGGAGACGATCGTCAACGAGGGAGGAGAGCCAGGACGTGATGCAGGGCACCTGATCCAGGGGAAGAAAGGCAGGCTGCTGCATGGCAGAGAGATCAGCTGAGAAAGACATGAAGCAATGGACAGAAAAAAGGAGGAGAGAAGCACCTTCAGTGAACACACAAGGGTGCTGAGTGACACGCAGAAACAACTGCGGATGGTCACGACAGTAGTGGTGCACATACAGCGTCCAGCCAAGGTCCCTGCAACATTCGTGATAAACTGACGCCATAACTGAGAGCCTCCTACTTGGCAAGCAGCAGCAGCAGCTGAGCCATTTGCTGTAGATCTGTCTGCAGAATGGCGTCCAGCTTGCTCTCCTCGTATACCATATGCAGGGAGAAGAGAACGGCAGGTACATACGGGAACAGCAACGCCCTCTGGTTGACCCCAGCAGATGCCTGGCAGCTCTCTGCAGCCGCGACCTTCTCCTCACCGCAGCTGGTTCCCGAGCGAGCGGCTGGAGCCTCATCCGCCAAACCAATGAGAGGACCCAGCATCCTGCTGACGATGCCATGATGTTCAGAGCTCAGCAGGTACTCCCAATCCTAAGCAGAGGTCAAGAGGTCAAGGGGTGACAAGGTCACGATTGACTCACCTGATTGGCTCCATCGTCCGATGGACGCGCTTTCTTGGCAGCAATCACAGGAGATAGAGAGCAATCAGCGGAATTCTGAAGAAAAAAAAAAAAAAAAAATGGGTTGAACTGGTGATCAAGAGAAAGGAGCGATTACATCGTTGGTTAGTGAGATCTGTGAGACGTTATATCCAATGAGGCTTAGCAGCATCTTGATGAACTGCGTCCAATCGGATTGGCCGTTGCTGCTGCCGGGGGCGTTGTAGGTGCAAAACCATTGGATGCGGATCTGAATGGAGACGTCCCTCGGCAGGATCTCATGCAGCGCAGTCAAGCAGGCATCAACTTAGTGCAAAGAGGTCAAAGGTCAGGAGAGGTCAGAGGGGTCACTCACTGATTGGGCAGGAAGAGAAGGTGGGCAGAGAAGTGCGGTACATGCTGCCATCGTTCAGCGTCTGTGAAGAAAGGAGGCATGAGGAGGAGATATGAGGAGGCGGAGAGCCTCGCACCAGAGTGACTCGATTGTGCACTGGGTCCCTCAGCGAACACACAAATTCACTGAACGCATTGCCAAACACAGCGTGCGAAGGTTTGGCTGACGAACGTGGAGTCTCAAAGCGCAAGGAGTCATCCATCATAGATGAAGCATCGCTCATCTCCATGACAACAGGAGACAGCATGAGCAGACTCTGAAACAACAAGAAATGCGCTGCGTTCAGCTGAGCTCCTCCTTACCTCATCGTCCGTGTGAGGTCCGAGAGCGCTCCCTGGCCGACTGGAGCAGACGGGCCCAGCAGAGAAACGTCTAGAGCTGTTGAGGGGAGTGGCTTTGAGGGAGGAGGGTGAGGAGAAGGGAGGCATCTGGGGAGGAAGCCCCGTCACGTGAATGGCCGTCACCTGCAAACGTCATCAGTCAAGAAGAAGGACGAGGAGGAGGAGAGAGCTGACCTTGGTCAGTCCACTGTAGAGCAGCAGATGACCGGATACTGGCTCTGTGATGAGCATCATGCGAAGGTGCTGAAGAGAAAGAATGCGTCAACACAGCAACAGTGCGACCACAGCTACCAACGGGAATGCAGACAGCGTCCTTGGCAGGGATCAGGGAAAGCGTTCCGAAGATCAGCTGACTCATGTCGTTGCTCTCCTCAAACTTCACACACCTGAAGAAGCAGAAGAATTGACACGGAAAGGTCAGAGGTCATTAGAACGAACCGCAGGTGCTGACAGAAGGTCACCAGGTAGCAGAGGTACTGCTGATCACAGAGGTCTCTTGTGAGGAACGCCTTGCAGCCACGACCCAGGGCCCCCGCGTCTCTGCTCACAACACTCAATCTCAGCATTCAGAATGCAGAGGTCACTGACCTTGGCACAGGACCAGGTTCCGTCCACAGGAGCTCCAGGCACACCTCAGGGTCAATGGGTTTGCACGAGCCTTCAGCGCCGTAGTCAGCACAGTCGATGGAGGGAGAGGCCAGCATGGAGAGAGGAGTGCGCATGATTCCAGCTGAGGTTGACGGGGAGGAATTGATGGAGGACGGGCAAGGAGATCGCAGCACACTGCTTGTCCCCCCCGTGAGATGTGAGTGACTGCTGATGAGGTCAAAGAGGTCAGAAGAGTCAAAAGTCACAAGGTTATTCACCTGGTGGTGAGGCGTGAGGCCCCAGGGCTGCTGAGCCGACTGCGAAGAGGAGAGGAGAGGATGGAGGGAGAACGAGAAGAGAGGGTGAGGCGGGAGAAGGCAGCGCTGGCCGAGTGGCTCATAGGGGTGCTGCCCCTGAGGGAGTCCAGCGTCTGATCTGCTGTGCGTGTGGGGCACACGGAGCCTACTTCCTGAGGAAGAGGAGACGAAGGAGTGAAGGAGGAGGAGGAGGCAGAGGAGAAGGTACCTGTGAGGTGGCCATACGAAGACCCCACACGGAGTGCGAGCTGCTCGCTTTGTCATAGATGACGAGCAGAGACGGCTGCTCACAGGTGAAGACCACCTGGTGAGAGACCTGGGTCATGAACGAGGTCTTTGAGGAGACACCTAATCCCGTGTGACAGATGACAGGCGTCACTTCATCCAGGGGATGCAGCATGCTGAAGAAAATGGGCAGATCTGGAGGAGGAGGGCTGTGGTCCTCCCTGAAATGCACACGTGAGGAACGCAAGGGAAAGGGAGGGGCTGACCGTTTGAGCGGCTTAGAGGGAGGGGTTGGGGAAACTGCCCTCTCAAAGAGCAGGCCGTTCTTGATGGCCCAGGTCTTGGCAACCTGCCAACACACAAGATGAGCGACAGAAGGAGGAAGAGGAGCGGTCACTGACCGGAAAGGGGAGGGCGGTGGTGTAGTCCCTGCCGGTGGAGGTGAAGATGCTCACGCTGTTGGCTCCCACAACGCAAACGCCGCTCTGTTCCTTCATGGGCGGCACATCTGAACGCTCGCCATCTGCAGGTCAATGAGAAAATCACACGCAAAGCATCAGGAATTGTAGCTACGTTTTCTCCTGTGCGGAAATTCTGAGGAAGGCGCTTGGTCGTCAGGCAGAAGGAATGAGCACCACAAAGCCTGAGGGAGAGGGAGGGAGAGGGAGGGAGAGAGGGGTCAGAATGAGGCAGAATGAGGCAGACGTACCTCCAGCACAGGCGTGTCCATCGTGAATGACTTGATGACGTGCGAAGTGCCGTCCAGCATGATGCGGCTCCAGATCACTGTGTGGTCTTTTGTGTACAATTCCTCCTCACAGGAGTCTTCGCAGTTTCCTCCTGGGCCATTTGCGCTGCTCCTCATTTCCCAATTCTCCTGCAAACTCAAAAACATCAGCCACAAGCAGCAGCAGCAGAAGCAGCCAACCTTGCAGTTCTCGTTCAATGAAATAGCCCCGAGCGCCTTCACTATAGGAAGGCCATGTTCCCCTGTGTTGGACAGTTTCACCAGATTTGGCCCCATGGACGATTTGCCGGGATGTCTGCTCAGGTGGATTCTTCCGGCTGGAGACATCTCCTGGGTCTGCTGAGTGCACAGCATGGCGATGCCGTCGCTGCTTAACTGCAAGTAGACATGACCACTCAAGTCAGCAGCTGACTCTACAGTTGGGGAGCTCAATAACAAGCATCTTAGGTCCCCCTCCCAGAAACCCCACAAAAGAGCCTAACTGACAAGTTGGATCAATCTGGTATATCATAATATAGATCCATGAGTAGTTATCTTGTGTGGGGATCTAATTAACCAACAAAAATAGAGTCTTGAAATGAGATTACTCATAACTATGACTGCCACTGTGACCTTGCGACTGAGATCATAATGGTGACACTGGTGTGTTATAGGATAGGCCCTCGGTGCATATGATGATATGGCCGATGGCATGGGTTTTACCGCCACCTGCTACTGGTAAGACTACATGCCTAATTGATGATATATGGTCCATGGATATCTGCTCTTTCTGACTGCATTACAGATTCATCGAATCATTAAGCTAGTTTTTTCCTTTCGTACACCAATCCTTGAATCTACGCCTATTTAGCTATTATCGCTCAAGGCGAAGCATCGAAAGTTGATTGAGCTTCAGAGATAACTGGACTTGGAATAAGCAGAACTCCAAAACAGATATATGCATTCAAAAGCAACAAAACCCCACCGTGAATTGGATAAATCGAGACAATTAGCGAACGGAGAATGAAACAATGTTTTCGAAATAGTTTCCGAATAGAATCGGTAGAATTGAATCCCAGTGAAGTGCGCTGAAAACCGAGACGTCGCTTTTCTCACCGCGTTCCTGCTAGCAGTGGTAGTAATCGGACCGCATGCAACATGCGCCTGGCGTGCAAGTCACTCCGGAGTTTGATATCTGTGTATGCATGTTTAACTTAGTTAAATAGTTAATTTGGATCATGTTATGGAAAAGATAAAATTCAAATGAATCAATCATGTTTGATTTTAAACCATTTCAAACCATTCAATATTATTTGAATCATATGACTCAAACGTGGGCCTGTACTATAGTACTTTTGCCTCCTTGATGCTAGCCCTGCCTTTGATCGAGTATAGCTTGCACTGAGTTGCACAGGTACATAAAATTACTCGGAATTTTACTATCACGTGATGCGTGTCCCCTTGTTGTTCGATTCCTACTGTGTCTGTACACTAGCCAACTCATTTGAGTAAGATGATCTTATACAATATGACCCATTGACCCTACACATGGCCGCGAATTATTGGTAGATAATTCAACATGTGAAGGGGAAATTGAGGAATGTTTACCATTGAGAATTCTATACAGAGAATGTATATTTCTTCTTCATCTTGGTTTTTGTGGCAGCGATCGAGGTAATTGCTGGTTTAATCTTAATATCAGTATAGAAATTATTTTCTTTAATTACTAGAGCCTTCGTTTCTTAAGCATACAATAAATTTAGCTGTATTTTCACTCTTTGAAGTCGCGACCACACCCACGATGCTTGAATTAAAAAAGGCAGCATACATGTACGTTGACATTTAATAAGTGAAATTATATAAATCATGACGTTATTTTCTGCTAAATATCTCGAAAGAAAAGCTAAACCGATGGATTTTTGGTGGCGACTGAGCCAACTGTTTTTTGGCGAATCAGTAAAATTTCGGCGGCGGCTGCTCCGATAATATTTGGCTGGCTAGTCGGCTTTTCCGCTTGCTTCGGGGTCAACCGATGGATTTTCGACAATCCCAGTCAAGGGAAAAGTGAGTGAGTGAGATGCAATTGTGTCCTGGTTGGACTAGATTTACTAGACATTTATACGCCTCTCACATTACGATTCCGGCAATCATGAGCCTCAGCCGAAGATGTGAGCACACAAACAGAAAATAGCGGGCGTGCCACTTACGTACCTACTGCCACTCGGTGTCCGTGTTTGTTGTAATTGGGCCGTCAGATGTCAGCGCAGATATTTCATTGAATTGAATGCTCCCGCCACATAAGTTGTACAAGTAAATCTGCGAAACAATTTCATTGTATTCGATTTGTTGGGACTCTTGATATTCAAGTTACTTGTTCCAAGTTCGAAGGAAACTTTTTTGGTTAGCTGGGTCAGGGATTTTAAATTTAAGGATTCCATTTTTCTAATCATAACGTATTTTTGTTTTCGTCTGTCAACAGTGCGTGATATTATGAAGTCATGATGGCTCATAATCATAATGTCGTCTGATTCGGCTGTCGGCGATTCTGTTGCTGAAAAGAATGAAGGTACGCGTATACAGTGTAGATGTGTACAGTGCCTCACTTAGGGTGATCATTGATCAACGATCAACGTATGCACAGTACTTCTTAATGTTGTGTACAACTGCAAGTCACCTAGCGCCTGTACAATTACTGCATTTCATATCATCACATTGTTGAACAGAACTTGATTGCAAATGATGTCAGTCCAAACAAGTGTATAACCAAAAAGAGAACTGCAATTATGCAAATTATGCTGTCATATGAACTTCCAGCTGATGCTATTTTTCTCTTTGCAGCTTCACTGCAAGAATTCTGCTCCTATTTCCGGATGGCTTTGGCCGTGGCCGTAATCCGTTCGACACCCGTGCAGTTTGCATCGGGCGAAGCGTTTGCTGAGCACCTGCTGAGCGCACGTCTGCAGCGCGAGGAAACAGAAGATGACCTGAAAGCGGAGCTGCTCCGCCTCAAACAGCAAATGCTGACGGAGCGAAGCCCTGCTGCCTGCTGCTCCCCTTCATCGGCTGACCTCCGACCCCCTTCAACAGGTGACCCCTGACCCTGTGTCATGCATCATCACGTGCTTCCCTTTCAGCCGACCTCAGTTTACGTCTGCGGCAGCACTCTGAATTCCTCAACCGGATTTTTATTCTGAGAAATTCAACGGCTCAATCAGCCGCGAACCAGCCAGAAACAGCAGCAGAGGCGGATTTGATCTCACAGACTGTGCGAGCTGTGTTCAGCACAATGAGGTCATGCATCCCAAGTGCAGACAACATCCTCAGCATTGACTTGTGTGTGGAGGCTGTGCGTTCTGTCGCTCAGTTGTCATCAGCTCAATCGTTCAGCATGATTGCTACGTCAGCAGAAGAATTCACCAAATTCACCATCTGCTGCATCATCGCAGAAGGAGGAGGAGGAGGAGGAGGGAGGAGGTGGAGGGGGAGGGTGGAGGGAGGAGGAAGGTACGTATTCACCTGCTTCTCAGTGCATTGCCATTCCGTGCAATTGTGTTGTTTCAGAAGGAGGGCTTATGTGAAATGTTGGTTGAATTGAGTGCTTGCAGTTCGCTGGAGCAGATCGTGTGTCGCTGTCTGTTGCAATGCATTCTCCAATGTTCTTCCCATCTGAACCAAGTTCAGCTGAAGAAAACTTCCCTGCAATCAGGGAAAATTGAGAATGCGTTCTACATTCTGCGCACGCTGGAGTACGTCTTGATGAGGAGGCGTGTGCGGAGGGCACCAGCGGTGTGTGCTGATCAGGAACCCCTGCTGTCAGCACTCAATCAACACATGCTGACGACCAGAAGTCTCTTCCCGCTATTCTCTCAATATCTGAGCAGGATTCTTTCTCTGATGCAATCATCATCTTAATTCTTCTTCCACTTATAATAATTTTGTTTTGTGACACATTTCACCTGTTTTGTGTGTCAACTTCATTCATTTCAGCAAAACTCTCATGTTTTTCTCTTTTTCTTCTGAATCTATTATTCGCTGTGACTGTTGGCCGTGAAATAATAATGAAACTCAGAAGCCACATAATGATATTGACACGAGTGCAGAGAGATCTATTATAGGTGAACAACCCTCAGTCATAAGGAAACGGTTGGCCCACAGTAAAAATTCAAATTTTTTGCGTGCATTCTTCTCACATTTAACTGTATACTTCCAATAAAAAAAATCAACTCAAGAAATACGAATAAAATGTATTTGACGAAATGAGTGAACATAACCGTCGCTGATGTGTATAACATACAAAAAACATAAACCACACGACACAAACAGTCTCTGAGAAGTGGTTGAAGTTATTCTAGGTCGTCTTCAGACATGCCAAGGGGTACACCAGAAGGGGTAGGGGGTGCTCCCATTGACATGCCCATCATGGACGACGGTCCCGATGCCTTGGATGCAATGCGCTGCAAGAGAGCATTCAGAACGGCTCACCACCCAAAGTGACACTCACCTGACTGGCCAGGGGCAGCCGTTGCAGCAGCAGCTGGAAGACCTGAGGGGGCAGCGTCTGCTGGAGCACCTGTAGCAGCTGCTGCGGCTGGCCACAGACAGCAACAGCGTTGCTCAAGTGCTCAATGCCCGAGTCGATCTGACCTGTAAAATTCTGCGGCTACCAAAGGGTCAAAGGGTCAAGGGTCACTTACCAGTTGCTAAGAGCTCTTCTCCAAGCTGTACTTCTTGCAAGAAGAACTTCTGAACACTTTCTGTGTCGCTTAAATCAGGAATCTGGAAGAAGCAAAGTTGTTTTAGGGAAAGAGAGAGGGGAGCTCACCTCTGAGGATCCGCCAGCACCAGTGCTACCTACGCCTCCCTGTTTCGCGCGTTTCCTCTCTGAAACAAATACAAGGAGATAAGAGCACATGCACAGTATCATCAGCATAGTCGCAGGCTGCGGTGCGCATGGCTCAACTCTTGAGGGAGGGAGGGGAGCACCTTCACCTTGCATATTATAATATTAGATCTTGGAAGGTTTATTCGAGCAGAAACATGAAAATCATAGCAATGCCTTACAAATTCATGTATTATTTCAAATTATTCAGTTTACATCATGACCAAGGGGCTATCTTTATAAATTAATTGATATACTGTTATACACTAATACAGTAATACATTATGATTATACACATGTATCAGGCAGAAGAAAAACAATTTTATATAACATACTCAATATTATCGCTCATTCACTTCAATGAATAATTGATTATAATATTTGATGCTTATGAGCTAAGCCTAATCATAATGATTGGCCTACTAATCATAATGTATGAGGAGGCTCTTACTCTCGCGGAGTTTCTCCTTGAAGAGAGGGTCGCTCCTCCTCTTGTGGTCGAAGTAGATGCAGTAACCAACGAAGCAGAGGCCCGCCCCTGCTGCAGCCACGGCTAAAGATGGCTTCGACAGCATTCTCCTCACGATAATCACAGAACAAAACAGAAATTTCACTCAAAGTCAACGTGAGTGAAAAACGGATGTTGCGCAAAGGGCGAAATATTGGTTGAATAATCATAATGCAACGGTTACAACGCTTCTTATCATAACGTTAACATTGAACTCTGTGGATGTGTATAATAAATTATTAGTCTTTGGTCTGAATTTCATCGCTCGTGTATCTCTGTAGTACAGTCTCCAGGCTTTTATTTTTAATGTTTTTCTTCTTCTTCAAATATGGCATCCGCCTTTTCTCTTTTCTTGATAGCAAAACGAATTAAGATAGCAACTTTTATTCAAGACATGGTACAATGGAACAACAAATGCATAAAATGAAAGCAGGAATGAGGCAAGACTGCAGCAGAAATTGCGCCACTATTTCTGAAGGGCAGCAAAGTATTCATTGATGACGTTAATGACTTCGGCCTCTTCATAGTACTTCACTGTCATATTAGGGATGTTTACAGCGCCACCTATCATGGCTGACAGATCTGTGAATTAACAATAACAATTAATTAACAATAACAATTAGGTTCAGATGATTCAAGTAAAAACTGTCGTACGTTTGCCAGAGGATGGTCGGAATAAGCACAGAATCGGTTTCTTCATTTCCACAGCTCGTCCGATTTCATAACCGACTCCAAGGGAGGGTTGCGTCACTTCCGCCACGAGAACTGAAAGCGAAATAAAATGTAAGGAGAATGATATTGCTGCTGTTACTATATAATTATGCAAATGAATTTGATGCTGATTCAAGACAAAAATATACCAAGCAGTTGAAACAAAGTACAATGAGAATTAAAAGTGCAAATAGAACATCAAATTAGACACGCTACAAATAAGAGGATGGGAGAAATGCTATTTTGATTCCAGCGCCAGACCCTCGAGTCAGTCCATAGATATTCAGAAGATGATAAATTGCATAGCATTGGATGTTCGCAATGTTACCGGTTTCCCTCAGTGGTCAAGCATTTCAATTCAAAGGTAAGGGGTGTGATTCCCCCAGGTGACAATTAATTAATAACTTAATTAATTAATTAATTAATTAATTAATTAATATACATGTACACATTCCTAAAATAAGTAGTCTCTTAATTAGGTCGGGGCAGAGGGGGTTCCACTTTGCAGTTGGATAATATTATGAAAAAATTACAAGACTACGTGTACTAAATTTCATGCTTGTGCTCACAAAAGCCCCCGAATTGGTCTGACTCCCGTATTATGAGAAAATTACAAGCCGCAACTGAGAACAGAAAAATAAAAGCTTCTGTTCAGCATGCATTATTTAGAAGTGGAGAATGAAATGATAGAATCAGAAATGAAACTTATACCCCATGCAGTATATAAGGAAATAAAATAATGGAAGGGCAGAAAGCATGGTGCTGGCGTGCAAGACATCCAGTTAAACATGACAATCATTCCCCTCACCATCAATGGTCTTCATTGAGTCAATGAGTTTATCATGCCAGTAAATATCTTCTTCAGCTGAGCAATCTATAAGCAGAAAATGATCTCACCATTAGCATCAGTTAACCATGCCATATCACGATCATGAATTTCAACGGAGTCCATTTGCTCACCTGTAAATGAGAAAACAAGTTGATTAGCACTTGGGATAAGTTAGTATTAGTTTTATTGTCAACTATACTCATATACCTAGAGATTTTGAGGTAGGCTAGTATTGGCGTATAATTTATTTATAAACTCGATAATTTGACATGCAATTGTGAAGAAATCATGGCTTGTACTGATAATAGATGTTTCTGTGGGCACATCAGAGGCAAACCTCAAACACAAAGAACTCCTCTATCAGTTTCAGGTGATTAGGAATTATCTAAATAAGACTCAATCCAAGGTCAAAAGGTCAATTGCCTCAGTCCTGCGAATGCCCAGGGCTTCTTTCCTTCAGGCGTCATATCGCCTTATACAGGAATATAAATGATATGTGCATGCAGGCCTATAACTGAACCATTTTCTAATTAAGTTTCTACCAATTCACCACCCTTCTTCACCCATGCAAGGGTTTTTTTGTACACGTTCTCCATATTTTGGTAGAGTAATAATAAGGGATTTTTCCGGTTGTATTCGGAGGCGTCTTGTGAAAACGTTTTCATTGTACGATACTATGTTATCAAAATAAAAACTCTTCCCTTGTGGGCATGCACTGCGCTTGCGTGCTTATAGCAAGTGTAATTAATAAAAGTAATTAATTAATATGATCATGTATAATTAATATCTTGAGATATGTGTCTGCAGTCAAAAGGTATATCTGATTATCTAACTTTTGGGATGCATCTTAGAGTTGCCATTCGCTACTATCTCAAAACGATTAGAGGTGCTCTTTAAGGAAGGGAAGTCTACCCGATTCTTTCACATCAAGAGATGCGACGTGTTCAGTGAGAACTTGGCCAAATTTATCCTGCAAATGTTTCACGATCTTGTAGTAGAGCTGGGCGTCATCGCGACCTCCTCGGATGCTGCCAGCAAAGTAAATCTTCATAGACATGCTGCGAAGAAACACGGTGATTATCGACAAAGTGCTTAATGTTAAAAGGCTTACATTTGAATTTAGGACTTTAGAAACAGCGGTGCAGGGGAAGTCATAAAGTGATATCATAACGCACTTTTTCATTTTTATCAGTGACGTCATTCGCTAAGAGCCGAAGGCAGCGCGTGTTATTATTTGTACATCGAGAGCAGCACACATATATGCAGATGAGGGGTTTCCCAGCTTTTTGTTTCTCACTTCTCACTCTCTTAGTGCTATAGTAATGACTAATGTTTACAAGTAAGGCCGTCGGATTTATATGAGCATGCCTTCTGTCTCCTCATATCTCTACCTCGATGATCTCAACCACCAATTACGAAACATACTTGTGATTACACAGCTATAGACATGGTTACTTCAAATTAATAGATCTACAATGCAGCATATATATTTAGTACTACAATGCGAGCAGCTTTACACAATTAATCAAAATTCATTATCTCACCTTAATTACCTTTAATTAAAGGGAAACAAAATCTTGTCAAGAATCATAGCATCTCCAAAGTACCAAACATTAAATCATTTTCGATCTTGATTTTGCAGCTTGTGTACTTCGGGTTATTTCCTGTACACTATGCATGCAAACATACATGACAGAATAACAAGTTTGATTGAACTTCATGATTGTTGAGAAAACACATTTCTAAACATAGACGTATATCATAAGAACTAGTCTTGATTAGGGTTATAAACATTTCCCTAATTAATCAACAAAATAATAATTAACCAATTAATTAATAATAATAATAATTAATAATAATTAAATTAATTAATAATTAATCAGCAACATAGCAAATTTTATTTCCACAAGAGAGAAATGAAGAAAACGAAACAGAACAGAACAGGCATTAATAGTTTATTATTACATTGCCTCGAGCAACTAAAGAAAAAGAAAATTACAACTGGAATATATGTTAACAAAATAAGCACTTTCCTGGCAGATTTTATTGAGTAAACATTGAATTAGAATCATAAATAAAGGCATTGAAATATTGTTACATTGAATTAAAATTAGACACTTCCAATGCCATGGAATTGACGTACATGTAATTATAGATGAAAAAAAAAATTTCTCACAATTAAACTCTAGCCTTGGTGAGGAAGTCATTGAATAAGTGAAAGTACAATTATCGTTAGGTGAGTTCTACAGCGGAGTCTCCTCATGACGCACTCATGAGAGCACGCAGCCGCTTGAGTTGCTGGGGTCTTTGTTTGAGCCAGAAATATCCGGTTCCTTGACGGGCGGCAAATCCTTCTTAGCTTCTTTCTCTTCTTTCTTCGCTTCAATCTGAGAATTGGAATTAGTAAAGAAAATATCCGAAAACGCTTTGCTTGTTGCATAATTATTGCAGAAATGTGATGCCGCGCAATGAAATTAGTCGCTTGTCGAAATTTTTCAATTATGACTTTGCTGTTTTATTATGTAGCAGAATCAATTTAAAAAGCATTGAAGCAAAAATTATGAAATCATCTCCAACGGTGGCAAAGTTAAAACCATTGAACCATTAAAACCATTACCATTGAAAATGACCAACTGTCAGGAAATTGAAATTAACTGGTTAGATCGATAGCTAAAATCCTAATGCATCTATATCCGCCAAAAATAGATATTTAACGAAATTTAACCTCAGCCCTGTTTTCAGTCGGTTTCACGATCTACAACAAACTACTCTTATCGGAGTCACAAATATGGATTGTGAAACTAATTTGGAACTAAAGAAACAGAGTTGAAATACCAAAAATTTACCAAGAAAACTCTCAATATACGTGTACGATATTAAGATAGAAATAATCACTGAAGGTGAACGGATGACGTACCAGGTTTGGTTCCTCCTTCTTGGTGATGTCAAACATTTTGTAAACGTCAGGCGTCCACAATTCATGAGCCGAGGGCAGCGACAATTCCTGCGGAGCCACCAGACCGTACGTGGCCTTCAACTCTAAATCGGGAGCCGTGGGAGGAACTTTGTGGTGATATCTTAAAGGGATGAAGAGAAGGATGAATCAGCCGAATGCTCCACAGCGACTTCAACTCACATGAAGTTGTTCTCTCGCACGCATTTATCCAGGGTTCTCTGCAGAATCGGACCCAGTTTACGGAAGAAGAGATGCTCGTGAGGTTTAGCAGTGCTGCCAGCCCCTTTCGACGACGCGTAATCTTTGCTCAGCTTTTCACTTTTCTCATACGCTGCGAAATTAAAATTCAAACAGGGAAAGTTTCCCCCGAGTTGCTAACCCGCGTTGCTCTCTTGTAAACATTTGATGGCATCTCCGCATTTGTCCTCAGCCAGCAATGATTCACCATGGTAACTGTAGGCCTTTTGAGAACACGCATTATAACTACTTGTTTAACCTCTTGACACTCACATAGGCAGAGTATATCGCTTGTTTGAATTGGAAGTATTTGCGCCACTTGCCAGCTACTTTCTCATCCTGCGACACCAAAGCGTCATCTGTGGAGCGTAAGCTGAGGTGAGCAAAAGTCACAAAGTGGTCCTCACCTGCTGTTTGGTACATCTTGGCTGTTTCGTGTGCCAGAGCGGATATCAAAGTGTTGGCGTGTTTCAGTTCAATTGCTCTGGCAATAGTCACTGTAATTATTGTTTCACTGAATATTCATGAGCAGCAATGATTCAACCAACCTTCCTGAGCCTCTGCAGTGCATTGGTTGATGTAGGCATCCAGAATCCGACCGTCCAAATCTGTTCCTTTCTCCGGTACTTCGATCAACCGTGTCACGAGTTCATTCTGTGAATACGACTCAAACTCACGGACGATTCATTGCAATCATGAAAATAGCGGTCACCACATTCGCTTTGATGGGTCTGCTTCTTTGATGTTCTCACCTTAATTCCAGTGAAGATGCCAGCAGCAATCCTTAAACATTGATGCACTTCTTTCGCCTCGTCCATTGACGGCCTGAAACAAACGTGCGCTGAGGGTAACAATCGCCCAAGTGCCACTTACTCTTCCTTTCCAGCCATTTTAGCAGCATGCTTCGTGTACCACAGAGCGACATTGAAGAGGACGTTGATCTCCTCGTACAGGAAGTCTGCCTGCTCAGTGGGAGTACTCCCAAGCAGAGTGTTGGTCCAGCGGAACTTCATGCAGTGTCGCAGTTTACTGTCTCCCGGTTTCTCCGGGTCCAATGAGGAAATCATTCCATGCAGAAGTGAAAGGTACTTCTCCGACGCCGGCTGAACGACGTCTTTGCTGTTTTCTGGGTTTGCAATCACATCCAGCAAACGTTCCCTGGACATGCGGAGCTCACTGGAACGAAATCACACTTTTCTGAAGTGTTCTTGCAAAGAAAATAGCTGAGATTGAAATGGATATAATTGATAACCTACTTTAGGAGATCCCATCTTTTGAAGCAAAACTTAATACTCTTTTTACTTTCATGTCATTTTACTTAATCTGTTCTATCTACCGTTTTAATCTCATCATAGCGCATAGAAATATTTCATGTTTTTTTCTTTTTTTTAGCTCTTATAAATGAATGAATATTATTCTTTTTTAGTGATGACAGAGCTACGGCTTCGGACGTCTACAAAAATTGACTGATAAGGATGCCTTATATCTACTTCAAACTTCTTATGAGAAGAACAAGCTAGCTTACAAGGATATATTATATATATACTCGGCTCCGTATTCAGCTTTAAAGAATATCCACTGCTCGAGGCTTCGAATATTCGGACAAATTCAATATTCGCCCATGACCAGCATAGCAATAGACTCCTTTCGGCTGAAAGGCTAGGATGCCTTTGAATACTAGTGTGAGTTTAATTGAGTAATTAGTATAACTAATCAAGACCTGCATATCCTCTGTGCTTCTGTTTTGGTTACAACTCCCTTCAGTTCGAACTTGGCCGGAGCAGTGGCTTTGAGGGGATTTCTGTGAAACCAATGAGCCATGATGGTCGACTGATCGCTTTGAACACTTAATTTGATGGTATTCTAGTTAAATAATCTCTTTCCTTCTTATCGATAGCAAGACTTCGTCACAGTCTTGTTTTCGATTTTCCACTTCTCCAGTGTCGCTATAAGCCGAAGGCAGGGCTATAACCACGATCTGAAGATGGTTATTCAGCAAAACACAGCGAGCTCGGGAGCACTTTCGGTGATGGCATTTTTTCAATTACCAAGTAGGATTGTAAATGATCTATGGGCTGCTATAGATAGTCAGAAATTATCCGACATCTAAACTCGCCCACCATTTAATAACTACCCGGTAATCTAACTATAAAAATTACCATAATTAATTTGTTATTTAAGTGATATAAAGCAAGACAAATTAAGAGCGCTCGAGTGAGTTGAATGCGATTATCATGAATTCAAAATTAAACCATTTAAAATAGGACATAACAATTATACTTAGGTGCAAAAGAAACACAACTCTTTTCTTATGCCAACATCACATTCCGGGTATGCATTGCATAGACAAGAATTTTCGCGGGTACTAAGTAAATTAAACCACTTGCGCACATTTTCCTGAAAGTTCAAAGAAAACAAATGGAATTAACCTGGTTTAATTAGAAAAACAATCGACAAGGGGTCAAAATAAAAATGCTGATTCACACGCCAATGACGAATGAGAGGATTTTGGGCCTAAATTTCTCGATGAGACTCTATACCCTGCTCTGTGAGATGTTGCTACAGCACTGAATCAGCCCTCTGCTGTTGGGGGGGAGAAGGGAGGCGGTGAGGAATTACTCACTTCAGTTCATCCCATGAATGTTCATTTAGTGACAAATTGGGAGATGTGCCAACAACGACAATGCCGTGAGTTCACTTTCTTTCTTCAAGAAGTCTGCGATGACCATAGCAACGTATGGGTGAGCCTTACTCTGCTGCAATAGTCGGATCTCCCGATATTCTTAAAGGGATGGGGAATTGAATTTTAAGTGATATGTTCTTTTGACTCATAGCACCAATTGATAACACTCCGTGCCAAGAACACCATGCCTGGATGCAAGCGTAAGGAAATAATGCATTCCGAATATCGGGGTTAGCATTGCGCCTATGGGAGAATGGCTTCTATTGCGAAGCATAGGAGGCAAACGTCAGCTGAGGGCTTGCTCGTGATTGGTCCCGTTCCCCTCGTGAAGCTATCGATTTCAGCCAATCAGAGCAGACCATCTTCGTCGTAAAAGGACATCTTTGTTGTTTACGAAACGAAAGCGCATAGCGCATGCGTGGTGCACTCTGGCTGACCTTTTTACTGTTTCAGGATGAGAAACCATATGGTAGGTGTCCTAGAAAATCGCTTGTTAAAATAAGAAAAATAGCGAAAAATATTTTTTTTTATTGCGCCGGTCTGGTGGCAAAATGATTATTCTATCTATTTCCGAAAAGAAAATAAAAAATATCCAGGGATTTAGTCGCAGGACACGCTGATATGACGAGGTCCTTTGTAAAAGATGGAGAACTCGGTGTTTCATCACAGCGTCTGACGTCACGCCTAATTAGCAATATATCTCCCGCGAAATCGTTAGCGATGATATTCCTCGTGTGGGCCAGGCATAGGAATGATTATTGGTGCATAAAATAACGACTCAAAGTCCATTTTTAACCAGTTCTCCCTCCCTTTAACCCGGATTTGGGATCTTTTATGTATGGGGATCTCAGCCCATATCTCTTTTACCTGAGTCGATATCAAAAGTTTCTCTGCAGATATTGGTCGGTGCATTCACATTTAGGCATCCAGATGCAGTTACATTTAGGCATCCAGAACGGGGTCAATCCAAGGTAGATCTGACACTTTTTTCCTGCCCGATGACGCATTTGTTGAGTGGTTGATACACTATATCCGATTTGGCGGTTTGTGACTCTTGGGTCAACTCCAGAAGAACTCCAGAAGAAATCCGGAACTCCGGATACTACCCTTTAGGAAGCCGCGTCAGCCTTCCCAGAATGAAACTTCTTCAAAAGTCTGATAATTGATTGCTTTTGAGTAAAGCACTCGTTGGAATATCATTCTAGTCGACCTTACTGTCTATCAAAGACATCTTGTCATGGGGAGTACTCGAAATAATGTTTACCAGGATTCACGAATTGGCTGAGTCATGGTCGACAACAACGTAAGCATGGCCGATCAAGTGTTGAGAAACATCTGCCAAAAGTCATTCTTCCATCTTCACATGATTCGTAAGATCTGAAATTTCATCACTGAAGACGCGCTCGACATCTTGTTCACGCCAATGTCATGAGCTACATTGACTACTGTAACGCTCTGCTAGCAGGATCTCCATCTTACCTGATCGACAGACTCCAGCACATACAGAACTGTGCAGCCCGCCTAGTGAAATGTGCAGATAGACACTCGCCATCCCTCCCTCTGCTGAAAGAACTACATTGGCTACCCATTAAATTTCGAATAATGTTCAAAATTAATGTCATTACTTTTAAAGCCCTGCGTGGCTTAGCACCACCATGTCTGCTCCCTTATCAGTGTATATACACCTGCTCGCTCCCTTCGATCATCAAACTTCATTTTGCTGTCTGTATCTAAATTCCATCTTTAGTCATATGGCTACCGAACATTCGCCCACCAAGCACCCATCCTTTGGAACCGATTACCTTCCAACCAACAGAACCCGCAATCGCTCGATGCTTTTAAAATCCAACATAAGACAAACTATTTTAACATTGCTTTTTCTAGTATTTTATGATCTTCCTTTTTAACCTGATTGTACAGCGCATTTGAATGTTCTTTTGATATTGCTGAAAATGCGTTTTTTTTTAATGTAATAAATGAAATGAAATATACTTGTGAATCCCCATGTGTTATTACCATGGGTTATTCGCAATCAGGATAATATTACAGCAGATAGAATGGCCACAAAATTGCATAGTGATATGAACAGAGAATTCTGGGATGAAGTAAAGAGAGTACGTGGAAATGCTAAGGATTGTGCAGGGGTCATTGATGACGCAGTTGGTGAAGTCGCAATCTGTGATGTTTTTGCTTCAAAATATGAGGAGCTATATTGTAGTGTTTCGTTCAATGCAGATTATATGGTTGAGTTGCGTCGCGATGTCGATATTGACATCCGTTCTAAATGTTGCGAGGAATTATGTTATTCTAATCATGCTGTCACTGTCCAGGATATCAAAGAAGCTCTTGGTAAATTAAAACTTAGTAAGTCGGATGCTGATCCAGATCTCTCGTCTGACCACTTCAAACGAGCATGTCCCGAATTGTATGTTCATCTCTCTTTCCTTCTCACATCCATGTTACGACATACAACGGCTCCCAGTCATGTACTTGGTTCAATAATCAGGCCCATTCCAAAAAAAGAAACAGGAAGAAATCGTTAAGTGTGTCATCTAATTACCGATCAGTGGCGATAAGTAGCGTTTTATTGAAAGTCTTAGATCATGTTATTTTTAAAAAGCATGCGTCTGTTTTAAGCACAAGTGATTTGCAATTTGGTTTCAAATCTGGTCTCAGTACAACACAGTGTACATATGTCTTGAATGAAGTGGTGGATTACTATACTCGTAGTAATAGTTCAGTTTTTGTTTGTCTCTTTGATGCCTCTCGTGCATTTGATCGTGTGCATTACATAAAATTGTTCAACCTATTGAGGAGTCGTGATCTATGTCCATTAATAATTAAGCTCATGTTAAATATGTACTATTCACAATCGCTCGCTGTCAAGTGGCAGAATAAAGTGTCATCATTTTTTGTTGTAGTAATGGAGTTAGGCAAGGGGCTGTTTTATCGCCAGTATTGTTCTGCGTCTACATGGACTCCCTCTTGATCCGTTTAAAAGAAAGCAGACTTGAATGTTATGTTGGGAATGTTTTTGCTGGAGCTGTTAGTTATGCCGACGACATAACGTTGATCGCTCCGACTCTCAAATCAGCTCAATCTCTACTCGACATTTGCGAACAGTTCGCCAGTGAATTTCATGTTCTCTTTAATAGCACCAAAAGCAATGTTATAGTCTTAAACAATCCTTTTAGAAAAAAAACTACGATTTACACAACCTTGTATTGAATAACGCGGCCATTCCATATACTGATCGTGCTCTACACCTGGGTTCTTTTATTGGGAAGGATGCAAATAAATTTAACATAAAAAAGGCAATGCAGGATCTAAATGCTCGAGTCAATA
>KB309695.1:40053-91436 GCA_000328365.1 Capitella teleta
GAGAAGCGATGAGAACTTTTAGGCCTTAATTCAAGAACAAGATCAAAATTTCTACCACACATGTTGAATATTATTGAAGTAAGATCAGAATTAATATCACTTTTTTCTTCTTTTTACCTCAAGTTAATAAAGAGTGAAAACAGTCTACATGTTGCTTACTCACGAATGAAACCCTTAGCACCTCAATAGTTGCGTCTAATCTCCAATCTTTATCTCAATATGTGAATAAATATATTTCTAAAATTAATTCACATGACTTTAAAACATTACGTAATTTAATAGTTGATACTTGGCTCTCTGAAATTGATCACTCCACTTTTGTTTATTCTAAATTATTAATAGAACTTCTGCAAATGAAATCTCATTCGTCACCTTTCATGTCTTTTCACGAAATTCTAATAATGTTAAATTTCATTTGTCTGATGCCTGATTAATTGGTCTTTCAATTTTTCTTTATTTTTTTCTATTTTCTTTTTTAATTTTTTTCTTTTTTTCTCTACTCTTTTTTTCTGTTAACTCATTAATTACAATTATTTTTATGGTGAATAAATGATTTTATTATTATTACTGATTAGAAAGAGTTAAAAACTCCAGTTGAAGACAAAAAAGAAAGAAAATCTCTCATGAATTTCCAAATCAAGGAGCGCTTCAAAACTAGGAATGAATGCGCTCAACGTACAAACAATATAACACATTGAAATTAAATGCTTCCAACAGAATTTATTTAATTGCAATTAAGCTTCAAACTTCAAAATACGCAGAACGGTCCGCATATAACTAAACAGTCACGCAATCACCAAGGACAACGTCCCCAACTCTCGTATAATCTCGTTCTCCCAAAAGCAGTTTATAAAAAAAACTATTCACACATGCGAGCACTCCACATACAAATACTCTCAAACTATGTACATTACACAAAAAAAATCACAAAAAAATCACAAAAAAAATCAAATCCCTGGATTGAGAGAATAAGATGTTATTGACACACGCAAGTTAACACGAGACATTGGCTTCCGAGGTCAAAGTTCACTGCAGTGCATCTGTCTGGGGAGGAGGAGGAGGAGGAGGAGGAGGGGGAGGAGACTTCTTCTCATCCGAGGGAGAGATCGTCTGGTCCTCAGATGACTCGCAAGTCACGCTGGATGACTCAGACGTCTCACACGACGATGACTCAATCACAAAATTGTGCTGGGTGTCCATCTGCATGAGTTCATGCATGATGTTCTTGTCAATCTCCTCAGTGGAGGCGGCAATCGCCTGAGAGGAGGAGGAGGGTTCAAGGGAGGGATGTCCTTGCTCTGCCTGCGATTCCTCCATGTCGTGCATTGGTTTCATGCGCCGGAACTCCTCCAAGAGGTGCTTGTAATGTCGCTGTAATTAGGCAATGCAACAACACCGTCACGCAGCGTGACTGAGACGCACCTTCAGAGCGAGGCAGCTGTGCGTGATGGTTCTGCCGACCCTCTTGTCACTACTGTTGTCGTCCAAATCAATGATCCACGCTTGAATGTCAGAGATGATTTCATTGCGTTTCAGCCAGAAATGACGCAAGATCACCTGCAAATACAACAGTAGAAGGCACAGATCACATATCAAAAACACAACTCACGTCTCTGAAACAGGAGACGGGGTTCTTCAGCATCTCCAGCATGCCCCATTTAACGGTGGCCTGTCGGATATTTGCATCATACTCTTTTGAACTGGCGATGCCCGAGGGCGTTCCCCTCGAACGCTCGTAACCGGGCTCATTGAAGTAGGGCTCCGAGACCAGAATCAACGACTGAATCGACACCAGCACCTGCAATGCAAGCGCTCAGATTAAACACATCACAATTGAAGCGAGCAAACCTGAAGGAACGATGAGGTGTGTGAGTTCCATTTCTCCTCCGGTCTCCCATGCCATGTATTCAAGATGCTGAGGCAAACCTACAAAGCAACAAGCATGAAACACCTCAATCCGATAAGCGTGCAATTCCCACCTTGCCGTCATTATAGAGATTAGGGTTGAACCGCACGGTCTGGTTGCCAGTGGTGACCAGATTAACGAGAGGAGGGGAGTTGGGGTAATCCTGCGGGAAGTACACGTCAAACTCAAAACATCCGTTCGCGTATGGAGTATCTGAGGGTCCTGTGATGAGCACTTTCATGACATCCAGACGTTCCTCATCGCATCTCACAAACACCGAACTACTAGCGGACAGAGGCAGCGAAGTGGACAGGGTCACTGCCTCTTGGGCCAAACGTCTCGCACGAGCTGCGTTGTTTACTTCTCCGACCGCCTTCACTTGTGACTCATAGTGATGAGGAACCGTGAACTTGGTTGTTCCGTTGTCATCATCCAAGACCATTTCAAAAGTATCTGAGCAAAAGAGAAGCATTGAGCAACGACCATGGAGCTCATAGCCCATACCAAATTGGAGTTCACGCATGACTCCCATGTACCTCTCCTCATCAGAACGATTCAGCCGACTGACACTAGGTTCAACGGCAGGAGATTTCTCCTTGTCGCCACTTTGGGAGGATTCCTGCTGCTGCTGCTGCTGCAGCCGCGTGACGGCTGCATTAACGATAGCTGCCGTCTCCTGGATGTCCGGGATGAGCTTAGCGAGGCCTTCAGATTCCTCATCGCTGTCGCCCTTGTTCTTATCCTTTGAACTCTTCCCTCTGAAATAACCGTCATACGCAAGCGATAGAAATGCGGTTGGACTTACTTGAGCCGACTGGCGTAAGTATCGACACACATCTTCATCTTTTCCAGCAGAAAACTCACAGACGAGGCGGTCGAGGCCTCCGAGCAAGAAGAGTCGGAGGCACTGAGCTCAGGTAGAGGTAGCAACAGAGGAACAAGCGGCGTGCACGCAGCGAGGCCTCTGAGCAACTCCAGGAGAGATCGATACAAGGGCACATGCCGCGCCATATCCAGCACAGAGTCATTGCGGAGGTACGATGAAATGGCCGGCACAAGACATGAATGGCTGAGCAGCTGAGCGAGGAGAGAAGGCAGCTGCTCCTGACTGCTACCGTGGCCTCCCGGGTGAATGTAGCTGGCCAGCACCTGCAGTAGGCATGTCACGTGTTCCTCCTCACTCCTCTGACGCAACAACGCTTGCTCCGCGTCCCAACTTGAAGCAGTGGATCCTGTGCCAAAGCCCGTTCCCTTCGCCCAGTAATTCTGAGACTTGTCATC
The DNA here is from genome assembly GCA_000328365.1 of Capitella teleta. NCBI lineage: Eukaryota > Metazoa > Annelida > Polychaeta > Capitellidae > Capitella > Capitella teleta. Next base: position 43,241 of record KB309695.1, read on the forward strand.
CACGGCCGACATAGCTGTGGTGCCCGGTTGGAAGCTCCTGGGGTTCGATTGGGAGCCACTTGCGGCCGAGAGAGCCGCCTGTGTGGCTGACAGGATTATCTCCTGGTGAAAGCCAGGGATCGGCTGGCGAGGGGCGTGGTGGCTAAGCACGGAGAGGCACGCTAGCACGAGATGCACGGCACCTATCTCGAGGGCCATGCGTCTCAGCAGAACACCATCATCTGTGGTGAGGGGCATGGAGTCAAAGAGGGACTGAAGCACATTGAAGGGAAGAGTGGGCAGGGAACTGGCGATCGGGGAAGTCAAGATGTGTGCTGAAAGAAAGCACGCTGTAAGGCAATTAGGTCAAAGGTCAAAGGTCGCACCTCCTTCTCCGTCGTCAGTCACACCCAGGACAAGACGCAAGAGGCACTGGGCACGCCTCTTCTCCTTCAAAAGAACCTCTGCGTAACCAGGGAGACGGAGGAAGAGGCCAAAGGCCACCAGAGAATGGGGAGGGATCGAGGGAGGCATGGCGAGGTTCTGCTTCAGGGTGGACGATGAATCACTGGGCTGTGAGTCATAGTCCTGCAAAATAGCCACTGGCATGAGCACAAGGCAGCAGGCAGCGCACTCACCTCATAGATGTCCTCCGATTCCACCGTTACCCAATCAGTGCTTAGGTTACCCTCCTTGCTGCCTCCCTCCGAGGGCATCACTTGCCGGGTGACCTCCGGGTAAAAGGTCGGCAAATGTCTTGCCAGCAGAGCTAAGCCTCCTACGCTGGCAAACACTTGCAGTGCTGACGGCAGAGAGGCTGCCTCCGTCAGAACTTCATTCGGAATACTTTCAAACTCCTCAGCTTCATCTGACAAAAACACAGAACTCAGAGTTTAGATTCAACAGAAGCGTGACTCACCATGGTCTTGGCTAACAGCCAAATCAGCAGCACTGGCTCTGGGCCTCTTCTTAGCCAGGGAGATGGTCAGTTGGAGGCTGGCTTGACCGGCTGCCACGCCCCGATGCTGCAGCAGACCCATGAGCTGTGAAAGAGTGAGATCTTTGGGAAGAATCTGTCGAGGGAAGAGTGCATGGGAGAAGCACAGATCCATGCGGGAAGGGATGAGGGTACGACTGGCTGCCTCCGACCTATGACCCCTACGACTGACAGGGCGACCTGGCATCTTGGCCTTGTCGCGCTTCTCTTTGGCTTGCATTCCTGCGAGAGAAAAACATTGTAGAGAGAGCAAATCTATCAAGAGACAAATCCTCACCGGCCAGAGAGAAGAGCTGGTCGACGACCTCAATGCCTTGCTGAGCACTTTCCTTCCTGCCGTCATCCTTTGCTGCAGGGATCCCCAATGGCTGGGAATACATCCCGTAGGCTGTGGTGACCTTAGCAAGGGCTTCAGCGCAGTTGGTTTGCAGACTGAGGTTAATCGAGTGGTGCTTGTGGCCAGTGCCGTATCGTGGATGAAGCACGGTGGCTCCATGCTCCCCGTTTTTCGTCATCTTAAGAAAGGAAATTAGTCGCGTGAAATGAGACAACAGCGGCAGATACCTGGCAGTTATTCTTAAATTCCACAAGGATCTTATCATCTTCCAGCAGCACTTGCAGGAAAAGTCTGCGCATGAACCCCGAAAGCCCTTGGCGAGGCTGCCCACTGCCCCTGATCACGTCACAGAGCACGCTGGCAAACTGCACTTGACTCACGGGATGGCAAGCGAGCACAGAGCAGAAGAACTCCACAGTGGCTGACTCAATGGCCGAGCGTTGCGATTGGCTCATTCGCTTGTCATCCAGCTCAGGGTAAGCCACAGTCGAGGGAGATGCGCACAGCATCTTGAGCAGAATGGCCCAGAACGCACTGCCTTCAGCCGACGCCAGCCAGCTCTTCATCTCGACTTCCTTAGCCACCTCAGCCAGGAACAGGAGAACAGGAGCCAGGTGGCATGGCTCCAGTCTCAGTCCACTCTCATCAGGGGAGGAAGAGGAGGAGGAAGAGGAAGAGGAGGGGCTCCTCAACGCCTCCACCTGTGCCAAGCAGAACTCATAAATGGCCTGGCACAGCACAGCCACAAAACCCGAGTCTAGCAAAAGACGCAGTGCTTCAGGTGATTGACAAGTGACGGCCAGCATGGACAGATGGCTTTCACTGAGAGCGGAAGAACTCAGCTCCAAGTGCAGGCTCAGTGCAGAGGGGTCATCTGCCTTGTGGTCATCGGTCAGGGCAGCCTGGTCCTTGTGGTCATCGGTGATGGCCACGGGAAGCAGAATGCCCGAGAGGTTCATGAGGGTCGAGAAGGAGGAGGGTTGAATGAAGCAGAGCGAGCACATCACCCAGTCCACTGCCCTCTTCAGCAGACTGCTGGGGCTCAGGCCAATCGACCACTCATACAGAACGCTGTCAAATGCAATTCATTCACCATTCAATCCAACCGAGCACACCCACCTTAAGAGATCCTTACTGATGACTTGGTTCAGGTCAAAGGTCGCCAGATCTCTGCTGTGCCACAATATGCTCGCAATGCAGTGGATGTGTGCTGGAGCGGGGGAAGGCAGATCGATCGTGCGTTCATGCAACCCTGCACCAGCGCACGATCGTTGAACCGCTAGAGTGGCACTGTCACTCAACCAGGCCAAGATGGCATGGAGCCTGAACAACAACAACATCATCAGACGCACACACAGCAAAGAGCCAATGCATACCTGTGTACTGTGGCAGCATCTTGGTGAGTGCCCAGCTGGAAGAGAATATCAACGGATGATTCATTCGCCATGCCACGCAGCTTATTTTGAAAGGGCACCAATGAATCTAGAGAGACATGACATGTAAATAAGGAAGCTCAAGACCTGAGCTATGCTCACGGCAATCCATGCCAGCCCTACTTCTCAACAGATGCTCAATCAGACTGAGGCCCATTGACGAAGAGTGCAGGCCGATCTTCAGCAGCACGGCTTCAATGCTGGCTGCATAGATGGAAGCCGAAGGAGACATGAGCAGGGAAGAGAGAGTGGGCAGGAGGAACTGAGATTGCGAGGCAGATTCCGTGACCTCAGGGCTCAGATCAGGGCACTGAGTGAGGCAGTGATGAAGGAGTCGTAGCCACACAATGCTGACAACAGAGAGAGAGAGAGATAAGCAATCACTGAGCGACCAGCAGCGCGTACCTTGTCTGTGCCACGTAGTCTTCATTGACGATCTGCTGGTTGGCATGCTCCCCAAACGCCGTCGTCCCTAGCAACAGCAGCTGAGACAGACCGATGGTCAGTGTGTCCCTCGGGCGGTGCAGGCGCACTGTGACTGAAGTGACCACCTCCGGCTTAAGCAGCTGAATGTTGACCGAAGACAGGCCGCTAGTGACCACAGGCAGACAGGCCGGCACCATGGCAGAGTTATCACAACTCAGCTCCAACGAAACCGCAGACGGACAAGCTACGAAAGACTGTTGAGGAGGAAAGTGAGATTGGCTGAAGGAGGCTTACTGGAGAGGGAAGTCTGGTGAGGTTGAATGCGCACTTCCTTCAGCAGAATAGCGCACGGCAGTGAGATGGTGAGGTCAATCCACGCCTCATCGGGATAGAACTTGTAAGACCACGCAGCAGAGCGTGCCCTCCTGTGAGGGGGCGAGGCGTTGAGCAGGAGGTCCGCTGGGCAGGCAGTGGGGCTCGAGGAGGAGATAGTGCCGACCGGAGCAAAGTTCTGCAGACCCTCGTTGCCGTCAGTCCCTACGACGGGCGTTTTCTTTGCTGCCGTGGCAACGGGTTGAGTGGCCTCTGGTTTGCTCATCAGGTACTGCATGATAGTCGATATCATGCTGGGCTGCGTGTTGATCACACGCCGATGGGTGTTGACGAGATTCTGACAAACGGCATCAACGCCACCTAGTGGAGGAACAAGCGTAACGACTCAATATGGCGACATAACACCCTACCCACCCATTTCAAGGAAAGTGCGCACAGCATTTGGACAATCAAGCACATGTAGTACAAAACACAGCAGTGGTTCAGAAAGACGATTAGCGCCAGGCATACGAATGCCCCGATAATCGGACGCAAGGAACTGATGCAGGGGCTGCAAGAGATGCTGCAGAGAGGTCGCTCTCCTATTCAGAGTGCAGAGGATCTGAAAGACACCGTCACCAACTGAAATGGGGTCAATTGAGGTCAGCTGATCCATGAGCATCTTGTTCTTCGAGAGGCCTCCGTGACACAAGCTGAGCGTTTGCAGCAAGGAAGCCATGATCTGTTGGTGTCCTAGGATCACATTACACAGCAGCGTCTGACTCTTGTCTTCCGTGTGACAGCAGCTGTGAAGAGGCCTCTGAGCTAAGTTCAGCGTTGGAGCTTTGCTTTCATCCTGCTGCTTCTGCTCGTCAGTGCGCGATTGGCTGAGAGCTGATTGGCTGGTAGCTGAGGGCATATTGGGCGTAGAGGTCATGCCTAGGCCAGGGGTGCCGAGCGACTGGCTCATCTTGCTGAGGTCAGTGAGACTTCTGTTTGAGAGATCTGCCTCCTCCATGCCTCCTCCACCTCCACTGCGAGTAGGCATTGGGATCTGAATTAGTTTATTGATCAGCTTGAGCAGTGAGCTCATGAGCTGATTGCGGCTGGCCTCTCCAAGCGATTTGCTTTCATCCAACTGAGGAACGAGGCTTGTGAAGCAGGCACGCGAATTGCTCAGCACAGAGGCTTCGGTCCAACTGTGGCACAGCACTTGCTCCTGGCAACTGAGGTGCTGATTCACCAGCAGTACAATCGCCTCAATCACACTGATGGCATTATTCACGTCCACACTCTCAATGTCCTGCTCCAACATGCACTCAAGCAACTTGCACTGAGCATCGACTGGACCAAGGCAGCTCTGAAATGCTCCCCTGCAAGTAAACTCACGCTCAAACCCAATTCAACCAACAGGATTCACAAACCGATCAGAAGTTAAAGAGTAGACTAGCTTCAGCAACATCTCCTTCAAGTGGCTTTCATTATCCTCAGCACATCGAATGTGCAATCGCTGGAGGAAGTCATGGAAAGCCTTCACAGCAGTCGGTCCAATCTACAAAAACATAACCCAATGCCGGTTTACACAGTGCAGCCGAGCCTACCTGGGTGAACGTCTGGCTTGAAAGACTGGCGCCCTGAACCAGGGGACTGGAGAGGAACTTGGCGAGGATGCGCATGAGGTTGTGGTCAGACACCATGACGGACGCGAGCCACTTGTCGTCATCATCGCATCGCAGGTTGCACATCAGAGTGAGCACCTGAAAAGCCAGCACCCAGGTCTTGAGGCTGACGGCCGGTTGCAGGACAAGCGCATTAAGCAGACTGGTGACAGCTACAGGGCTCAGCGCGATCGAGGGCACGGACGAGCAATCGAAGGAACAGGCCGCGTCGTCCTGCGTAGCCTCATCGCTGAAGGTGAGCCATGCAGTGAGCAGAGCCTCTGTGTTCACGCGATGCATTTGCAGCTGCACAAAGAGATGGTTGAAGCAGATGCTGAGCATTTCAGTAGACAGCTGCAGCGGCTGCGGCAGGGCACTGCTTAGCAGACTCATGTCATTCAGCTGCTGGTCATCGGTTGAGGAGTAGGCGTGTGTGGACGCAGCGCCATCTGATGCAGGGGGCAGGGGGGTGCTCAGAGCAGACTGAATGCTCTCCACGTCTAGTGATAACATGGTCTGCAAATTGAATCAGCGTCTTCATTTCAAATTATTCAATTAACACATCATCATCAGCACACAGTGAGGTGCTGACTCAGCTTACTCAAGATAAAACATCGTCTCACCCGGAGCCTGGTCTCTGCTCGGAGTTCCACGCCCGTCTCCAAGCGAGCGTCTATAGCAGTGGAGACGCCTTGAGGCGAAGATCCAGACTTGCTGACGAGATTAGTGAGTTTGTTTCTCAGAGCTTTCATGTTCAACTTCTTCTTGTCATACAGGTTGCTGGGCACAGACCCATAGGCGGGAGCACTGTGGAGAAAACTTATCAAGGGATTTTATTATTTGAGAGAAGATCCCAAAATAGCAGAGTGGTCACTCCATATGTTACATTTCCAATAATTCACAAGGTGATTTAGAACCCATTCACTTCATTAAATAACCAATGTAAATAATTTCATCAGGTACAGTCAAAGTTCGTTATTACGAACCTTCAGAGGGCCATAAAATTTTGACATTAAGCGCCATAAGATCTCGACATTGATCAGCTACAGAGGCAACGTGAGACACTCAGCTAGCCCCTCGGACTGACCGGTGCTGGTGCCATCGTGTACTTAATTGTTGACGCAAGAGAGGGGAATAAGCTGCACCCCGGAGCACCTTGGCTCCACTGCCAATCTCTGTTCTTGGCCTTAATCTACTTGTTTAATAGAAGCATATTTACCGTCATAGGCTATCATGTAGGCCTATCATGTAGGCCTATACTCATAGTCTTAGTATTCACTTGCATGCGTTATTCGTCGTTCGACACTTTGCAAATTTTTCTATAAGCTACGCCATCAGGATACTGACCCAGGGTACCAGGCAATAGCGTTGGGCGAAATAGTCATCCAAGAAGCAGGGTCATTGCCCCCAGGAGCAGCAGTGGAGGAGGCAGAAGACCCCAGAGCCCCCGATCCGGGAGGCTTGCCAGTGACACCAAATGAAGACGAGGGGGTCATCTGGTCAGTCACGAGGTAATCATGCAGCTTGTTCAGATGGTCAAACTCATCATCGTCCAGAAGCATGTCCATAATGAGAGAGGACTCTTTATCCAAACTGAGGCTGTCGTCAGCGGCTTGACTAGCGGTGTTGGAGGCACCTGAAGCATCCATTCATAGCAACAGTCACGCTTACTTCCTCGTGTGCCTACCTGCGGATGAAGCTCCCTGAGAAGATGCGAGGCTGTCTTCCTCCATCGTTGGCAGAGTAACGCTCTGGCCGATGGTGGGGTCAGTCTCAGTGCTAGCGTGTCCAGCTCGTACGTCATGGCTCTCCGTTGGCATGGCATACAGCTTTTCTCCTATAATAGCACAAGATGAAAATACCTTCGTACCAGGTTAAACAGCTGATGTCATATTATTTGCGACTCTTTTACGCTTGCAGAGGGAAGGGTGACTGACCTTCTAGGATGTCTTGGAGAAGGCCAGTGATAGCGTGACCGGCCCAGGCACCTCCCCACGAAGTGCTGCTGTGGTTGCACTCAATGCTGCAGATTAGCAGCAGAAGCGACTCCAGCTCATTTTGCTTCATCATCTCAGACAACATGATGGCCGGTCGAGTGAGGTTGCTGATTCGCGCCACGACCTGAGAAAAAGCATCCGTCTTTAACCTTTTTTTCCTGGTAGCTCTATGGATTTTTTCATCAAGCTCTACTTAACGGCACAATCAGCAGAGGGTAATTCTTAAATCGGATTCCAACCTGCAAAACATGGTTTCCATTGAAGCATAGCGACTCACCTTGCAAGCAATAATGAAGAGATCAACATGACAGGAGAAGTCCATGGATAATAGCAACATCATGAGACCACGAACGACAGGAATGCATTTCTCTCTGGCAATGTTCAAGCAGCCCTCGTCAGCTGCGGTGGCGCCTTCTGTGGTCGAATCATGCTCGTTGGTGCTACCCTCACGTGGCTTCCGATTCTTGATGATGTCCTTGAAGGTATGCCGCGTGTCGCGCAACTGAAAGGTTTCGAAAAACTAACTTAGAAATTAGACAAGCTGATCGAAAGAGGGTAAAGGCGAGAATTGTATTGTCAAAAATTTCAACGCAACCACTGGATTTGATATTGAACAATGTCTGACCTTTGAACAAAACTGCTTGAACTCAAGTTTGAAGTCAAAATCCTGGGCCTTGATAGTGGCATCGACATCAATATCCTTGGCCTGAATCGAGGCTGCCACAGAAGGATACATTTCTGGTTGATTGTGGTATAGCTTCTCCATTAGCCATTGAGTGGACTTCTTGGTTTGTTGCAGATCCAACAGTTGTTGCTTGTGGTGAATGAGACGTTTGTGCAGCTTACGCCTGTACAATTTGGATGACGTCTTGGTTGTCCATGTGCTGTGCAGGGCACTGGCACCCTGAATGAAGTCCCATCGACTGGAAGCAGGTGCTGCTATGGAAAACAAAGTCACTTTGAAAAAAAAAGAAAAAAAAAAAGAAAAAAAAAAAAAGAGGCAAATTCTGGTTCTTTTTTTTTTCTACTTTTCTAGAGAAGCAAAAATTGCTCCGCTAGATACAAGAGCCAAAAGGTAATCCACTACCACCCACCATCTTTCTCCCGGTTGGATTCATCTGCGGGAGGCAAGGAGTCAAAGCATTTGCTGAGGAAGAGCAGGACCCAGCTGATCAGGGAGAGATCCAGATGCACTGCAGAGATCGCAAGTGAGCACCGAGGAACGGCTGAGCAAGAAGGCCTACCTGCATTCTGTCCAGGGTCCTGAATGAGCGGAGCAAGGAGGCGAGCGAGCAGCATGAGCACCGACTCAAAGACCTGCGTGGCGCTCGATTGGGGCTCAGTTTTCACGCTGCTGCAGAGGGACTTCTGGCCAAGAGCTGTGATGAGGAGGAAAACCCTGCAAAGGAAATCGGATTGCAGTCATCGCTGTAGCACGCAACATACCTGTCTTGCGGGAACATCAATCCCTGATCCGAACTGAAGAATTCACAAAGCAGGTTGCCAAGGAATGTTCCCCACCAAGCATGTTTACCGCACACCCGGGCAAGAAGCACGCCCGTGTGTAGTTGCATGCGCCTAGTGCCAGCAATGCACAGGTGACGAAATAGTGTTTCTGCAGACTGTGGCGTGAAAACACTGTACAGTGACATAGGCACTTGTGGAATGGAGAAGCTTGGGTTGGTGATGCTGAGCAGGGTGTTGAGGAGGAGTTCCGAGAGGACACGCAGCTTATCGGTGGAGGCACGAGCCAGTGCCTGAGGTCGTTCCGCCTCGTGGTCCTTGAGCCCTAGTGCTTTTCGCAGTCGCTCAATCGCCCTGCGTGCCAAGTTGACTTGGAGCTGTAGTTGCATGCAGTCCTGATATGCCTCGTGTATCTTTGGAGTTGACACATCCGAGCGCTTGCTGAATGAGTGCTGAGCAGTGCTCGTATTAGCACTCTCAGTCTGAGCCAGCAGTGAAGTCAGTCGGTTGCAAGCTAAACTGTAGCGACACTGAATGTCCTCCAGAATCGCCATGTAGCAGCTCAGTTGGCTGAGAATGCGAGGCTGATCTGGGCAGCAAGTGATCTCCTTGGCAACGGCAGGAGGGTCATCGACAGGCGAAGAGCTCACCGAGGAGGCGGGACGTTGACCCTGGTGAAGAAGTTTGCTTTCCCACGGAAGAATAAAAGTGTGACCATAGAAAGATCCAATTGGGATCTTGGAGCGCGAGGTGCTGCCACTGTACTTGCCAATTGTGGTGATCTATCAAAACTAATCCAACACTGAGCAATCGACAGAAGGCACTCTCACCTTGAGGAACTGGCAAATAGGCGGAGGCATAATATCGCTCAGGATCAGTGACCGCAAACCGATGTCCGAGGAGAGCACGAGGCGCTGACCATCGACCTCCTCTCCTGCGACCCAGATGTCGACTGAGATAGACGCAAGGTCAGCACAGGCAGGAATGACCACATCAGTGAGCAACACCGGGTGCTCAAAGTCCAGCACCACAAACCTCCGAGCACCTGTACCAAGGCAGACGTAGCGCAAAAGACGAGAAGCAAGGCAGCCGATTCTTACCTGCGTGCATTCGTTCAATGACCAGCGCTTGTGATGGAGGAGACTGGAAGAGGCAGTGAGCCTGGGAGTACATGACAGGAAGCCTCTTCTCTGGGCCAACCTCCCCCGAGGGAAGCTATCAGCAAGGAAATTCACATCAACCCATCAACACAAAACCATCAACATACCTTTGCGGCTGAGGCAGAGTCTTTACCTGAAGGAGGTTTGCCAGGATCTTGCGTAGCCCCAACGTAAAGAGATGAGTTCTCATTCGGTGGTGTCACCGGGGGGGTCATGAAGAAAGGGGTGTTCTTCGGGGTGGGGGGGATGAATTGGAAGGGAGGATACAACGTGGCAGTCTGGCTGTTCTTCGGGGGCTCAGTCAGCTTCTGCTCAATCTCAGACAGAAGGGGGTGGTACTTGGCACTGTGAGTTTCCTTGGTGTTGTCTTCAGCTGGGTATTTCTTGTGCTGTTGTTTAATCAGCTTCAGTTTCCCTTCGAGTGAGGAGTAGTACTTAGCGATGGTGCTGGGCAGATTGGAGGAGCTGTTGGAGGCAGGAGAGGACCCTATGAGGGAGAGGGGGTGATGAGAGAGGGTGTGGACAGAGGGCGCTACACTCACCAGTGCTGAGTCTTTCCATGCGTGTGGCATCACTTGTGGCGTGACACGTGAAGTGAAGGGGCTCCACCTCAAGCAACCCCATGAGGTGCCTGGATGCGTCCTCTGTACTGACCTTGCTGTTCTTGTCGTTAGACAGCAATCTCATGATGTCACTGAAATCCTTCTGCACCGGTTGACCTGAGTTGCCGGGGGCAACGGAGGCGGCATTGGTGGCCACAACGGATGCATAGCTGAGTCCCATCGTGGAGGTTGGAATGCTTGTGGTTTCGAATCCAGAAGTAGGGATCGAGGTGATGTTAGACTGGGGAGCATTGCACGTGTTTGCACTCAGGCTGGAGCTTGTGTCAGCTGACTTAGGGAAGTCCCCCGCTTGGTCTATGTCAAACAACTCTGGATCGAGCGGACATCCGTACAAACCAAACCTTCAGTGAACACAAAAGGCATCAACGATTGGCATTTATCAGACATGGAAGTCAGACCTGGATCTGAGAATGGTGTGCTGGTGATTGGCACGTTTGCTGTGGTGCTTAGCCACTTGCAAGAGGACGTCAGCACACTTCTGGCCTGTGGCGCCAGAATCCAGCGACTTGACACTATTGAGGAGGATGAAGAACCAGTGCAGTGAACCAGCTGACTTGGCGCTTTCCACGTGAGGCAGGCATTCAAGGAGAGCGTGAAGCAGCGCCATGATGAAGGCAGGAGCCACAGTGCCATCAGGCAAGTTCTTGGCATACTCAATGCACAAAGAGATGAGACGAGATGCCTGGTGAGCCATGGAGCGTCCCGACTGCATGAAGCAACCCATGACCAACGGCTGCAAGTGGGCTTGAATTGTCAACAGAATGCTGTTCTCCTCAGTTCTGCAATAACCAATAAGCTCAGATGAAATCGGACAGGAGCAACAGTCAGACCTATTGTTGACGGTGTTCATGTGAATGGCAATGATCCACGTGAGGATCGTGAGAGCGATGCGCTGCCTGTATTCCTCTTCCATCCCGTGTTCACACTCACCATCGTTGACGCCACATGCAATTTGAACCAACTGACCGTGGAAAGGACTGCTCTCCAGCATCGCGTACCTCTGGAGCCTGAAATCGACATGGTCACAACTTCATCGTCAGCTTAGACACGACGTACCTGTCTTGAGGGACAGATGATTTGCTGCTCCTTCGAATGGTTACGGAAATCTCCTGCAGCCAATCACATCCTTTGATGTTCTCCAGTTTCTGCTTTGACGCCGCTTGTTCGACAGCAGATCCAGCAGAGGGCGCTACTTGCACGGGAAAGGACTTTGTGTGCTTCATATCACGGCTGTTGCTGGCTGAAGACTTCTCCTGCAAATTCATAATTAACTCATTTGATTTATAAATACAAGAAATTCTTAACCCAGGGCTTGAATGGGCATCCGACCATGGATTTTAAAATTTAATTTTATTATTCACCAATTATTCTTTCAGGCAAATGTGATGACAAGAGACATGGTTTTCAAGTATTTACTCAGAAGTACATGATTAATGTGACAAAAAGTGATAACAGACCTTTTTCGTGGCCTGTTTCTTCTTGGATGGTAACGCTTTGAGGTGAATGAGGAAAGATTTCGACTTGACTTTAAGCAGCTGAGGACTTGTAAGAGTAACAACTCCAGAATCGCCCGAGAATTCCACAAAGTTCACCAAATCAACAGGACCACATATGACCCGAGCAAAGTTCTTCTCCAAAAATTCCGGAAGCACGTTTTGACTGAACATTTTGTCTTCGTCAGCAGAATTCTCACAAAATTCTTTCCCGTCATTCCCTTTGCTTTCCTCGCTGGAGAGCGAGATGATGCGGCCGATATTGGAGATGCTCTGCTTCAGCAGGGTGACTTGAATGTGTGGCAAAGACGTGCACATCGGATGCAGCATGAACTTCAGGTCGATGTGGCCCACACAGGTCGGGCGAGGCAGCACCAGCTCAATCAGATGTTCCTCCCAGCTTGTGCTGCAAACGAACGCTAAAACGAGACGTGTAACCAGAGGTGATGACTCACTTGTCCGGTTGCAGCCTCCATGTTCGCGTGTGCTGCGTTGCCTCTCCGTGTTGATGCAGGTGTTGGGGGTGCCTCCTCTGCTGCTGTTCCTGCTGGATCTCAGACCAACATGGAGGAACCGTGGCCGAAAACCTCGGCACCAGATTCTCAAACCGGGTCAGGTCATGCAGCATGGAGAGCACATCGCTGGTGAGGGGCTGCTGAACCAGGAGATCATCGAAGCGTGGGCTGTCTCCCGGGACTGTTGCGCTGGGAGCACCGTCAATAGCATCCTCCCCAGGACCCACAGATTTGGGAAAGGAGACATCGAGAGATGCGGCATTGAAGTCCACGTCATCCACATGCCACTCATGAGGACCAATGATATAAAAGTGGAGCTTACCCTCTTCACTCAAACAACACAACCGATCAATTCCTGAAACGCACTCGTCAAAACAGCACTCAAAACAACATGCCATTTGTTACCTGCGCAGTAGCAAGCACACACGAACTTGCTGCCTTCAGGCGGTTTGATGACGGCTTTAACCAAGAGGGAATTCAACTCAATGACCTTGACCTCTCCTGCTGCCGTAGCCACTGCCATTTGACCTCCGTGCACTGGAGAGGCCTTGAGCTGAGGGTCGTCTGGGGTGGAGTCCTCATCCTCCGGCGTGCAGTTCATCTCAGCAGGCAGCATGCTGACGGACACAACCCGGTCCTTGCCCGTCTCCAGCACGCAAACGACCCGTGGTTTCTCCTCTAAGGTCATCAGGCCAAACTCCGGCTGTGCCTTGTAGAGCAGAAGAGCTCCTTGTGTGACTGCCTCATTGGCTGGCCCTTGACCATCCACGTCATTGCACATACTCGACAGTTTCTCGTGATACATGCGATGAGCTGTGACAACCATGACTAAATCATGACTGGGTACAATGTGGCTGATGTACTGATGACTGCCCAGCTCAAGTGGGAGTTGCAAACACTGAACCACTTTGCAGCTCTTCGGCCTGACTTTCATACTTGTGCATTTCTGCGCCAACGTGCTGAATTTCGAATTCGGAGCAGGTGAAGGCAGTTTCTGAACTTGGAAGCCAAATTCGGGATTCGGGGATTCTTCGCCAGGCGGGGGAGTGAATCCGATAATCTGCACGTCCGGATCAGGGTCCTCGGCAATCTCCATGGACGGCATGGGGATGTAAGCCTCCTTAAGATCCTGTGTCGTCAAGGGCGTTGATTTATTCGTGTCACCGGCAGGAGGGGGTTTCGTAACTGGCGTGACAGGCGCTCTGCGTTTCTGGTTACAGGACGGTTTGTGACCAAAGTCATGCACCAAAAGGTACGTCTCAAAGCGCAAGGAGCAAGGATTGGGACTGAGGTGGTCCGCTATGATCTGAGGGGGGCTTCCGGCACTGCTGATGGCCTGGTTGACTTCATTCATGGCCTGCACCTCACTCTGGTTGTCATCGCAGTGAATGTCCGTCACGGAAACAGTGCTGTGACGAATGGTCAGCCCACTGACAAGAGCTGCTCTGCCAGGCACAGCGTCCACCTTGCACTTATCGTCATGCTTGAGCGCCCCCAGCAGGCAGAGAGAAGACACGAGCACATCCTGCGATGGTCGGCATCTCTGGAATGGCTCTGGCGCGGGCTCAAAGTCCTGCAGGGGAATTTCAGAGCTGGGTTTCTTCCAGGCCCCTCCCACTTCAATAATCTCCGTCTTGCTTTCACTGTCACCCTCGAGCAGACCATTTGGTACCGGGGCTGACGACAACAGCACATCTTCAACTGAAGGACTGCTATTCCAGCAGAAAAAATAAATAAAACCATTAACATCAGCAGAAAACGTCTTCCTACATTGATTCATCTTTAGGATTATCTGAGAAGAATGACATAATTCCAGTGGGCGTGTACTCACTGCTCTGCATCGATGTCTGGTGGTGCTAGCTCCTCCGAGGGAAGTGTGGTGGGCTGGGGCTCTTCCCAGGTGGGTTGCATAGTCCACCCGCATGAACCCATCTTGCCAGCAATCACAGGTTCCCACGGATCAATATTGAACTCAATGTGCTTCTGGAGCAGCTGCTTCATTGACCAAACGACCACGTCGCCATGGAGACCGGAAGTGGCAAAGAACTCATCGCTGGACGTAGCGCTGATGCACTCAATGAGGTCACTGGGTGCACCGTGCAGTTGTGCTGGTTCTGTGGCATACGTGACTGCAACGACAAGAAATGAAATGCTGATCCACTGTCCCTTCTCCACTCACTAGACATGGGAACATTCTGCGTGTATTCACCCTTGACGAAAGGACATGTTGGAGAATGCCTTTCATGCTCAGACCTGAATTAATACAAATGAATAACGGACTGGAGAAGTAGCGATCGCTTACCAGGGTTCATCTGTGGGTTCCCAACACACTAAGCAGACATTGCAAGTAAAGCACATCGCACGATCGTCTCCAGCAGAGCTTGGCTGATGATAGAATCCCGCTTGAGCCATTGGATCTGGCAAAGCCCATCTACAAGAGAAATTGCACTCAAAACACCCGATAATATGTCACAGCCAGCAACCCACTTGTAGTTCATGTGAGGCCATTTCAGGAATGTTTCAAGGCGGGCTGCTTCACTGTACATCAGAGTTCTATCCACCTGACCAGCAACGTTCTCCAGCTGATTGCTCGGAAGCAAATAACCGAGACGGTCAATCACAGACGATGCAACCGAGAGGCCTGGGACGTTCTTTTGAGGGCGAAGTTCCGACACAAGGCCACTGCACACGGCCTTAAGGGCGCAATGAGGGAGCTTCAAACACACACACGCCCACTGCAATATCATAAAACCATCTATAAAGCTCACAGATGGATATAGAATGGCTACCTTGGCAACCTTGTGGTTTTGTTTGGCCAAATTCTGAACCCGAACGACTTCTTTCTCGAGTTCTTTCATGACCTCTTCGACGTAATCCACCCCTGAGAGCTCTGCTTCCACCAGAGCCTTGAACAGATGGGTGGCCTGAACAAGAAAGACGCGTGAACGAGGTTTCACTCAACCGAACACAAACCTCAGGCAGAGGCAACTCAATAGCAACAACATCGTCTGATTTTGTTACTGGGGTCTGCAGCGCAGTGTCCAAGAGCAGGATGCCATTGAGGTCTCTCCTGGTCCCCACTGCATGGCTGCTGCCAAACACCACGCGGTCCTTGGCTGGGAAATATGCGGTCTTCACCTCATCAGCCACATCAGCTGAAATAGTAAAATTAAATTATGCTTTGAAGAACTTTGGAAACACTGCTAATGTTGAGACAGTGCTGCAATAACACACGAAGCATGACATACAGTAAAACCTGTTAACGACCACCACTATAAGACTACCAACTCGGTCCCGTCGTGTTTAATGTGTTGTAAAGCTTATATAGCATGACCACCTGTTTGAAACGACCAGCAATGCCGCTGTTTCCTCCTGTGTTGAATGTGCGTAAGACAACCACCTGACACGTATGATGATGGCGATGCAGTGAAGCGACTCGTGAGCAAGAGGATGCTCCACTTCAAAGGATCCAGCGTGTTTTCTGCTCTAACTAATCAGCCAATAATCGATCGTGTACAATTGCATAATCTCGAGTACAAAGAAAAAGTGTTAGCAATTAATTAAACTTATGAAAGGAAGGAGAGAGTGAATTGTTTTATAAAGGTGATAAAAGTGATCAGATCTTAGTCTCTATCACTACTCCCTGTTGTGTTGTGATTATGACTGAATGATGAATACCATTTACATGATGAAGGACAAGCAGTGCAGAGTTACTCATTTGTGACGCCACACACGGAAATGAGGTGAGTGTCGCAACAAATTGGCTTATCTGATCTATGTTATAGCAGATTCAATTTCCAACACACTGATGCAGAAAAAAAAAAATATTACCAAAGGTGACAAAATTACAGCCATTGGTGGAAGTGACCAAAATGGAGTTAAAGACAGAGTAACAGTTACTTTGAAAGACTCTCTGTTACCATGGTGATGCATAAGCTGATATGGAGAGATGCACAGGTCTAAGTACGCTAATTTGGTGCATAATCAAAATTCTGACCAGAACAAGTTCATTTTCAGGATTGCGACAAAGTCTGGCTAAAATGTAAATGTAGTTTGTCATGACAAGACAAGTTTTACAGTAGATATTTATATAACATTTTTATTTATGCAATCAACAAGATGGGCTATTTATCCTCCCATCACTGTTATGGCTGGAGATGTTACGTCAACTTAGGACGACCAAGGAACATCTACACTGATTCTCCTCAGGTGCGTCCTCCGATTGCACCATCAGTCACAGAGTTCTTCAGCAGACTTAAGGCAAATGCCGTGATTTCTTCAGTAGTTGACGTTGATGACACATTTAATGACAGCACTAATTCATCACTTATGGTGTATTATTTCATTTTCGACAACTTGGAGGTTGGAATTCACAACTCTGAATTCCGAGGCCAACATCTTGAAAAACATTATATCAGTCTAAGATCAAGATGTTGAGTCGAATTTCTGATTTCCGAACTTTCAACTTTGGTATAGGCGCAAAGAACGCATGATCACGTAACTTGAGATTTTGTAATATAAAGTTGTTGAGAATAAAAGAACGCACCATCAGACTAGCAAGAAGACCAGTTGTCTAGGCAAACTGAAACTACTTTAACACAGGGGCCTGTTTTTCTTTCAACTTCAACTTGGACCGTGACGTCAGAACCAGAAATTTGGTTGGACCAGACATGCGTTGCATGAAAAACGCTCAATGAGACTTTGAACAATGTCTCGCCAAATAGTCATGTGACAAGAAATTTCTACATTATATTTCTAGCATGCATAAGCAGGCAAAACTCGTGGGACTTTAGTTGCACCTGAAACTGTTTCATAATTTCCAGGTTCTCGGTTGTGACCTCCTTATTCAGTGGGCCGCAACGAGGTTTGGACCGTGACGTCACAGTCCAAGTTGAAGTTGAAAGAAAAACAGGCCCCTGGTCGGCTATCATCGTTTATAACTCATGTAAAGACATAATTGTAGCTACATACTATATTCATAATATTGACGAGCTGCCCACAGATAACTGTCACAAATGAATGAGGAATATTGACGGAACTATCGAAGTCACTGAATTTCAATAGAGGGCAGCCAACATAAGTCGCAGTGACTGAGAATGGTGAAGTCAGTCAATGCTGAGTCAGTGTACTGAGTGTTAGTGTTAAGTGAAGTGACAGACCTGACAAACTTGAAGTCTGTAATAACGATCCGGAGGTGACATCCAAAATTCGCAAGGCAGGTTCTTTGGTAGTAACTAATATTGCATTTAAATTCGGGTGATATGCTACTGCTTTTGAAGGCTGTCCGATTGATATGCAACCGTCCTCGCTGACAAACCAATCGTCCGAGTCGGCCATCTTCAACGTAGTTCGATTCCTCGTCGCTAGTTGCGAATGTCATTTTTACTTCGGCAATTTCCGTCATCGTTCGGCAAACTCCGGCATAAGTTCAAGAGTTCAAGGCCGACTTGATTGATGAAAAACATCACTTGCTGCGAAAAATGAAGCGATCAACAACACTCTTATTTTAGCTTTATATCAATGTCATTTTAACATTACGTACTTTCTCAATATAATTATCTTGAAATGGATTCATTATTAGTTCATTGGCTGGAATAATGATAATCAATAACCAAAGAATTATATGAAAACATTCTGTGATCCTATTTAAATCACTCTAAATCAAAGTTGGCATATAAGATTGTATTCACTGATTTCTATAAGAGAGGGGTGGCTTGTTTTTATTCTTGCACACATTATCACATAGCATGATAGCTACTGATTATAGATTCCTCTTCACAATCGATATTTTTTTAATTTCTCCGTGCTTTGAAGATATGAAGATTTATAAATTCAACGTGCATTAGCAGATTTAATTATTAATTCATGTATTATGACTGTCTCACCCAGTGTTAGTCCATGTTTATGAAATTCACTCCACCACTGCCGCCATTTTTGGAGTAGTTTCAGTTGATCCGTATTTTAAGATATGGTAAATTGCACCCCTATCCCCATTCAGGAGTCAACATTTCCCGTCGCGGCAAATGTGCTGTGGTCGCTGTTTTGTTTTCCGAAGCATTTTCCCTGATATTTCACTTCTTCGGTGTTGACAATCTTTGGTCATGTCGGATTGCGATTTCAAGGCCGAATACGCGAAGAGTGGCCGGGCGTCATGCAAGGCTTGTAAAAGCAGCATCGCCAAATCCTCTCTTCGACTTGCGATCATGGTGCAGGTTTGTAGAAAATTACAATTACTCCAGTACTCATTCATTTTAGTTTGGAAAAAAAAAAAAAAAAAAAAAAATCTTCAATGATGTTCAATTCTAGCAGGATCACAGAATGGTAACTCTCTTCTCTTTATTACTAATTTGTGTAAGGAACCCTTTCATGATTATTTTAATTTATTTAAACTTTAATAAATAAATAATTATAAATAAATATATTTTTGTAACTTGTTTTTCATCTGGGGCGTAGAGAATGAAATGAACCAAAACAAAGGCATATTTTTGTCATGAACGTTTTTCAGATTGTGTTTTAATTAACTAATATTGTTTCATGTGATCTGATTGGCTGCTTGCAATTATGTTCTTTTTCTCTCTTTCAGAGCCACATGTTTGATGGCAAGGTAAGCACACAAATCTCCTGAAGAAGCAGCCGTCTCATCTCATTTCTCTTCAGGTGCCAAATTGGTTTCACTCCAACTGTTTCTGGAAGCGTGCCAAAGTTCTGAGCCAAACGGACATTGATGGCTTTGACTCTCTCCGCTGGGAAGATCAGGAAGCAATCAAGGGTCACATCGGGGGAGGAGGAGGAGGTCAGTGCTGCGGCAGCGTTGACATTGCGTTGATATTGTGACGTCTTCCCCAGGGAGCAGCTCATCCAAAGGAGGCTCGGCAGCCTCGCCTTTGTCCGATTACTCCGTGGAGTACGCTAAATCTTCTCAGAGCGGGTGTCGTGGATGCGGCAACAAGATTGGCAAAGTGAGTGCAGATGCACTAAGGTATGGGCATAATAATTGCTGTCTGTTTGCAGAATGAAGTGAGGGTTTCAAAGAAGGATTATGACTCCATGAAAGCCAAGATGTACGGTCCCGTTGCCTTGTGGCATCACGTGCAGTGCTTTGTGGACGCAAGGGATGATCTGGAGTTCACTTCGGACATGGATCCAACCAGGTGAGGAGATCGTGAGAGCGATGATGTCATGTTCGCATCAATTGCTTTAAAAGCATCGTGGGATTCAAGAAGCTCAAGAAGGAAGACCAAGAAATGCTGATTGGAAAACTGGGAAAACCCACGGCAAAGAAAAGGAAAACCAGCAACTCAACGGAAGCGAGCGGTGGGAAGAAAGCGAAAAAAGAGGAGACGGAGGAGGAGAAGAAGCTGAGGGTACGACTCAACAGGTGGCGCTGCTGCCAGGCTCACAAGTTCTGTTTCAGTTGCAAAGCAAAGATTTGTGGAACATTCGTGACAACCTTGAAAAGGAGGTTTCCAACGACGCCCTGAAGGGTCTCCTCGAGTACAACGGACAAGCACTGGCGACCGGAGAGAGCAGGGTGAGCCCAATGCTGATCCTTGACCTCTGTGATCTTTTCCCTTTCTGCAGCTCTTGGATGCCGTGAGTGACTGCATGTTGTTTGGACCATTGGAGCCGTGCCCTGAGTGTGGTGGGCAGCTCAAGTACAGGTGAGGAGGAGCCTTTTGGTGTTGGCTGTGCGTGCAGGGTTGTTTGCAGGGGAGACGCCTACTACT
The DNA here is from genome assembly GCA_000328365.1 of Capitella teleta. NCBI lineage: Eukaryota > Metazoa > Annelida > Polychaeta > Capitellidae > Capitella > Capitella teleta. The sequence goes on from KB309695.1 coordinate 63,362, forward strand.
GCACGGGCAACGTGACAGAGTGGACGAAATGCCAGCACAACACGCAGGACCCAAAGCGCAAGGCCTTCAAGGTGCCCAAGGAGTATCATGACGTGGCATTCCTGTGAGTCGCCTCTGCTTCCTCGTGTCATGTGATGTTTTTTGTCTGAGCAGAAAGGGCTTTAAATTTAAGAAGAGGTCAAGAGTGTTTCCTGCGGTCACTGCCTCCGGGAGTTCCCAGGTGCTCAGCTCATCGTCCGCTGCGAAGCCTCTTTCTGGCATGCGCTTCGTCATTGGCAAAACCACCGAGAGCAAGGAGCAACTGACCAGGGTCATCGTGGGCATGGGCGGCAAAGTGGTCAACCAATGCGACCAGCGCACTATGGCTGTGATCAGCACGCAGAGTGAGGGCGTGTTGCTTGTAACCTTTCAACTCTTGACCTTTGACCTGTGAGCAGAAGAAGCGGAAAAGAAGAGCAAACTGATGAAGGAGGCGAAGGCGGCAGACGTGCACGTGGTCAGTGAGCAGTTCCTCTCGGCCGCTGCCAAAGGGGGTGCTGTCTTGCTGGTGCAAACGCACTCCCTCTGCCCCTGGGGCTCTGACGTGAGCTGCTTCCCCTCCCCCTTGCACCCTCTCACCTCTGTTTCAGCCAATCAGTCGGGTCGAAGACGTAGTTGAAGGAGCCTCATGCAGTAAGAGCGCCTCCAAGAGCCTCAAGTCGCAGAGGGAAGGTATTTTAAATTGAATAGGATTTAGCCTCACACTCAAACGGTTTCATTCCTCAGAAGCGTATTTCACCAAAAGCATTCCAGACAAAGTGAAGATGACCGTGAAGGGCGGGGCAGCGGTTGATCCAGACTCAGGTCGCCTTGCGTTGTTTCTGCATGTTTGGTGAGCAGCGTTTGTTTGTTTACAGGCTTGGAGAACGTTGCTCATGTGCTGGAGGAGAAAGGAACGCCGTTCAACGCTGTTCTTGGCTTGGTGGATATCGCCCGGGGAACCAACTCCTACTACAAACTGCAGATCCTGGAGGCGGACAAGGGTTCTCCGTTAGTGTTGGGCCTCTTGTCGCCGTTGTCATCGTCATCATTTTCTCCTTTGCAGTTTCTGGGTGTTTCGTGCCTGGGGCAGAGTAGGGACCACGATTGGAGGAAGCAAAGCCGAGAAATTTCTCTCGAAAGAAAACGCCAAAGAGAAGTTTTATGAGGTTTATGCTGATAAAACTGGCAACGACTGGCAGCAGCACAAACTTGGATTCGTGAAGCAGCCCAACAAATTCTACCCCCTAGACATTGACTACGGAGCAGTGAGTGAGTGACATGCGTGTTGCGCTGGCTTGCAAGGTTTCTCTGCAGGATGATGATGAAGTGAAGTCGCTGAGCAAATGCGGAGCCAACTCGCGACTGTCGCTCCCTGTGCAGGACCTCATCAAACTCATCTTTGACATCGAGAGCATGAAGAAGGCCATGGTGGAGTTTGAGGTCGGTGACCTTTGGTGTGGGTGCGGCGTATCAGAGCATCTCTCTCTTCATAGATTGACCTGAAGAAAATGCCGCTGGGAAAGCTTTCCAAGAAACAAATTGAAGATGCATACAAAGTTCTCACGGAACTCACTGAGCTGATTCGGAACGAGGGTAGCGCCACCAGCTTCCTTGATGCATCCAACCGATTCTACACCCTTATCCCTCATGACTTTGGCATGAAGAAACCACCTATGCTGGACACTGAAGAAGTGGTCAAGGTGGGTTCTGCCCTTTGTACTGACTGCTTGACCGTTGTGCAGTCCAAGATAGATATGCTGGACAATCTGCTGGACATTGAAGTGGCCTACAGTCTGTTGAAGGGAGGTGATCAGAACGGAAGTAAGGACCCAGTGGATGTGCACTACGAGAAGCTCAAGACTGACATCAAGGTCAGGGCACTCTTCTTCCTCCTCTTCCTCATCCTCCTCATGCTCCTTCCTCTTCAGCCTATGGATAAATCCAGTGAAGAGTACCTGAGACTGAAGGAGTATGTGAAGAAGACCCACGCTGCCACGCACAACACATACGACCTTGACGTGGAGGAGGTAGGGTCATGAGCCGTGTACTCAGTGTCAGTGCTGTCCTCTGCTTATTCCAGATCTTCACTGTGGCGCGCGATGGTGAGGCCAAGCGATTCCGACCATTCCGAGATCTGCACAATCGGCAACTCTTGTGGCACGGATCACGCACAACCAACTACGCGGGAATCCTCTCCCAGGGCCTCCGTATTGCACCCCCGGAAGCCCCCGTGGTACGCCCACCCCCTTCCCCCCGTCTCCTCATGACAATACTCAATCGTTCTTTCTCAGACTGGGTACATGTTCGGCAAGGGTCTCTACTTTGCTGACATGGTTTCGAAAAGCGCCAACTATTGTCGTGCTACCAAGACTGATCCAACGGGACTGCTGCTACTGTGTGACGTGGCACTGGGCAATATGTGAGAGGCAGAAGTGTTTGGCCCTTGCGTTCACTCTCTTCGTCTTTCAGGCATGAGTTGAAGGCGGCTGAATACGTGCAGAAACTGCCAAAGGGAAAGCACAGCACTAAAGGTACGTGATTGATCTATGAACTCTCATGACCCCTCTGCTATCAGGTTGCGGCATGACGACCCCTGAACCCTCGACCTTCTACACAAACAATGATGGCGTGGTTTATCCGATTGGGGAGGGCACAGAGGCTGACATTGGCCAGTCCAGTCTGCTCTACAACGAGTATCCTTTCCACTTCCTTAGTATTGCATTGAAACACCGTTTAAATCATTTCATTTGCGTTAACAATCACACACACATGATGCTAGCACACAATCACACACACGTCAGCACACAATCACACACACATGATGTCAGCACACAATTAAACACACATGATGTCAGTACACAATCACACACATGTCAGCACACAATCACACACACATGATGTCAGCACACAATCACACGCATGATGTCAGTACACAATCACACACATGTCAGCACACAATCACACACGCATGATGTCAGTACACAATCACACACATGTCAGCACACAATCACACACACATGATGTCAGCACACAATCACACACACATGATGTCAGCACACAATCACACACACGATGTCAGCACACAATCACACTCATGTGAGGAATGAATTACTGGATGTAGTATGGCAAATAATTGGAGTGTTTGTTGTTGGGAGTTTTAGTGAAATGAACTTTTGTTCTTTTGAGATTTCGTTATTTCATTGACTCTCTGCTCAGATACATCGTCTATGACCAATCTCAAGTGCAGATCAAGTACATGCTCAAGGTCAAATTTGGATTCAAGTGGTGACCTTCAACTGTGATTAAAAGGAGCATGACTACTTCAACCGAATCTTTTGGTTTTCAGCTGCCTTCACTTTTTTATATTTTTTTTTTCCACTTTTAGCCGAACGTAGTTTTGTGTCTTTAGCTGATAGATTATTATTCAATATATGTTATGTGTAATTGTGGGCTTTTTTCCTTTTTTTATTTTTCATGCACGAGGGTTGTTGTCACAAGTCCATGACTCAGAAGTGAAATGATATCGCTGGGAAAGGAAATATTCCCACGTCATTTTTCAATTGCACTTCATTTCGCAGAGGTTCACCAGAAGGTGTGAAGACCTCATTTCAGAGGTCCAAAATATCCTGTATAATAGACCCCTCTGAATATTTTCTCTCTCGAAATCTGATCGCTGATATTCGTCTATTGTTAATTTAAGTTCATGCTGTACAACCCTCAAAGATTTCAGCTTTTTCAGTCAACGCTCTCTATGCTGGCCAACTGATTAAAGACGACCTCTGTTCATTTCAGAACCTTTTTAGATCGGTTCTGTTGGCTTTATTGAGTGACTAGAGACCGTTTTTGAAAATTTGGGTCAACTGTGAATGATACAGTAGAACCTGCGACTAACGAACACACCTCTAGCGAACAGTCCTCTCTAACGAACAGTTTTTCTTTGGAGGCAACTCACTCCCATGTTAACCAATAGGAAATCACTCCTGAGCAGCGAACACCCCGAAACGCGAACAACGAACACCCCCCTCAGATATAAAGTATTTTAATTTTACATTTTTTTCAATTAAAAGATAATAAAATCGTATGGCAAATGCACACAGCACACTATTAACGATGTTCTACGGTGTTTAGCGGGTATATAGGTTGCTGTAATTATACATGCGAGCTGTTGTTGTGTGCCTGTTAGCTGTTTGCAAGTTAATAGAATTCCGCTGAGACGGCCGTGTGCGCGGCGCCTAGAACACCTGAAGGGTGGTTTTTAAAGGCTCGTAAGGTATTTAAAATGATTAAGGCTGATATGTATGTTATGTTGCACTTCATACGAGAATAAATTGCGGTCATAATTATGCTCACAGTAGTAAACTGAAAAAAAAAAAACTGGGTGAAGTCAATTGTAGTGAGTCAATGGGCGGGGCTTAACTTTAACCTGTCAAATCAGCCAAATTGTCGTTGAGATAATATTTTGGAGTAAGCACGTGGTCACTCGACGGCGCTAAAAGTTAATGCAGCAAGCAGAGGCAAGCTCCCCCGAGGTGCATGCCGACTCGCGAGCTCTGGCTCAGCGGCAGAGTCACTGGCGATGCCCCATCTCACGCTCGGAGGCGACGCGCATTTCAAAGAGATGGAGTAGAGTTACAGCTCCATCAATGGAGATTAACTTATTACAGATTTTATTGAAAGATAAATGATTCAATAAACTATGAATAAACATACTTCATTGCTGTTATTGTTGATTTCTAAATGGATGCAAATTATTAATTAAGCTAGCATGAGTTACCATAGTGACCTAATTTTACCCAACCTTGACTAACAAACGCCCCCAAATTACGAACATTTTTTCGTGGATCCAGCACTGTTCGTTATTCGCAGGTACTACTGTATTCCAGACAAATTAAAATACAAATTTCCTGCTCAAGCAGAATAGCTTGAAGCGAGATGAGTGCGAGATTTCTTTTATGAGAACTGCTGAAAGATCTGCTCACTCGACAGCTCCAATTGTTAACAATAGGAGAAATACTTTCATGCCCTCGCGACGGTATGAAATCGAACGCGAGAAGAAAGCGGGATTTTAAACCTCTCAAAATCGAAGTATCTGGCAATTACCCCACAGCAGCGGAATGTCTAAAAATATGTCAGTCAAAAGGCGCATTTGTCTTTTGGGATGCATCCTCTATCATCCGTTACTGGTTCAAAACAACCAGAGGTCCTCTTTAAATGACGCTTGGTTTCTGATTTATCAAGCATCATGAATATTCATGATAGAAGACAAATCGGGTCATTCAAAAGGGGTTAAATTTATTTGAAAAAATGTAGAAAAATAATTATTAGTATGAAAGACATGTGTTGAAGGCAGACATTATCACAAATCCTTGTTGAGACGCCTTTTTTCACGGATCAAGTAATCCATGTAACCTACGACAGGATACTTGGCCAAATACACTGTGTTGAAAATCTCATCCAACGACTTCAGTTCTTGCTCACTGAGGCTGCTCTGTAGAGGAATTGGGTCAGTTCAGGGGTCATGATTAGCACTTAGCTCACGGTGTCTGAGGTTAGGTCGGCTGGCTCCAGGGACATCTTGGCAACAGCGCGCGTTGAATCTCTGCCGATCAGAGCGTTGTAGGACTTTTCTTTCCCATAGAAATCTATCAACAGAATATGAATTAAACCAACGGTCTTACTTTGTTCATAACAAACCAAATCCTTCGGAAACGTCAAAAACAACGCCTTTGATGCCCATGTACAGAGGGAGATTCGGCTGCAATCAAAATGGTAATGAAAGAACTTGTGACATGAATTTTTAGGTTACATGTACTGTACAGTAAAACCTTGATGTGTCGAAGTACGTGGGGGTAGCCTTCAAATGCCTTCAAAACCTCCACGATGCATACAAAATTAGCTGTGTTGTTATAACCCAGGCATGCATTTCTTTTGCCTCTCTAAGTATATGAGTACATGTGTATCTCAACTTCAAGTAGCCTATGTGAGTATGTCAGCTTAATCCCGTTACAAGACTCCTATTGCTCTAAGGATTATGGCTACACAATGCAGCTAATATCAGCTAGGAACTCCGAACTGATTATAACATAATAACTCCATATAGTAACATATACTATGATACAGCCCGTCTGGGGGGATGAGGGCTACAAATTTTTTTTCACTAAATCGACTGACACTCGGATGAAAAATCCGCAGGGATCGCGACCTTGCGTTTAGACACAAAAATATGCATATCTATCCTTATAGCAATAGCCAATATAGCATTACTAAGCATAGGAGTCTTGGAACGAGATTATCATTAGCCTTTAAAGGCAGCCTTAGGTAGTTAGCTGGTTAGGAGTCAGTTTCTGAGTTAGGAACGTCAACTGAACTGGTGGTCAACTGCCTTACATCAGATCCATCGAAACGCAAAATTTCGGCATCAGTGAATATTTTAACGTTATTCAAGTTTTCAGGAATTTCAACATCTTCCAATCGATATGATGCTATCACATTTGGCAACAACGATATTGAAATTAGAGCCAAATATAAACTTTTGGCAGCTTTCGAAAGTTTGACAGCCATTGAAAATTCCCTGTAGTTAAGCGGTAACTTTTTGTCGTGTGAATAACAGTCCACTTGTCAAAATAACGAACAAGTCTATATCTACCGAATAATCTCATGTAATATTCTTAGACGCAATTCAATTCTAGAGGGGCTTTATTATTATTATTTTCACACATTACTACCCTCAAAAGGTTTAATTTATGATCCAGGGTGTCGCTGTAGGTAAGTAGTGATAGCCGTGCAAATAAATATATCGTGCGATTAACGTGTTCAGTGGGAGTATCCGGGAGATCTACCGGTTTCTGGTTCGAAGCTCGCGACAATCTGCTTCCATCCGCCATGGACAGCGCCGGGAGACCAGTTGTTATCTGTGATAATGGAACAGGGGTAAGTCTTCCGCCCACTGTGATTTATTTTGACGCCGAAGCACTTTGTTTTTCGGGATTTTTTCGGACTTGAATACACCCACTATCCCTTTATTTTTCTCCGGTTGTTTACTTCCGGGATTTTGACAGTTTATTATTTTCACTAATTTTGTTTTTATGTAGAATATAATTTAAACCGGTGAACGTGGTGTAATAGATGTCTTATCTGAGCTAATTAGTCTAATCCATTCAAAGGTGATAGCTACTGTCAGTCACTATCATGACTATGACTCACTAAGTTGTCTAACAAGACTTGTGTCACTTAGTCTCGGTTCCAGCCTCTATATTGATAATTAGAGTCTTGAAAATATGTGATCCTGCTACCGGTTCGATACAAGTCGCACTCAACAGGCAGCAAGCAATCATACAGAAGAAGCATATATTGAAAGAACAGTAGCTCATTTACCACTAAATGAAATATATAAATGTTTATCCACCTATATCCACTATCAGATTCATGCATTTCCGCAGATAATTGTATTCTTAGACCATTTACCGAGTGACTCTGGAGCTAACAACGCACGAATTCCGCCATTTGCGCCATGTTCTGAAGTGCGCATGCGCAGAAAACTGTTAAACAGTTTTCTGCGCATGCCCGTTATCCATCTTTCATTTGTCAACATGTGAACAGAGTGGAGGTTGAAAAATATTTCACCATTTCCATCGATCACTTCCGGTTCAATATTTTTTCACAAAGTCAACAAATTTGACAAATATATTCAAATAACTCGTACTCAGTCACCATTCAACGTTTGGTGCTCGAGTTTTTGGTAATGGAATAATTATGGTGTACACTTTCGATATATGTGCATATTTAGGGACCGTAATGGACGCAATCATACCGTATCGCACCGTATGAGGGTCGCGTTCCTATTTTTTTGTAGCCATCATCCCCCCAATGATGGGTACATCTGGAGCTATGTGTCACTGTGACACTTAGTCTGTGACTGTGACACTCACACTGTCTCCACAACTTAGAGTTCATATATTTTCCCGGTCAAGCATTGAGTAAGAGCATAATTTATTTCTATGGTCGATGGAAAGCTTGGATATCGCACAATTATATAATTATACTATTACTAGTAGTAGTATTAATTTGAAAAATTTGATCTAAATTTACAGTAATCGATGATAGATTTCTGAAAAAAAAAACGAAATCAGTTTGCATGACGCAAATTAAACACAGGAGATATCTGAAGTTAATCACCAAATATAAGCATAAAATTTCAAATGGAATGAAAAGCGGAAACATTTTGCATGAATGAAAAGAAAATACATAACGTGAGATGATACAAATGGTATTTAAAACATGTGAAGCAAGAATCTGATCCGGTTGCTACTCATAAAATAAATCACGATTAAAAGCAGAATAATTGAGAAGGACGGAAACTGTTTCAATGCTGATCATTGCCTTCCCTAGCAGTTGACCCCTATTTGACCTCTTATGCCCAATTTTTTTTCAGTTTGTGAAATGTGGCTTTGCGGGATCCAACTTCCCTGCGCACATCTTTCCTTCGTTGGTTGGCAGGCCAATCATCCGATCTTCAGCCAAAGTGGGCAACATCGAGATCAAGGTAAGAAGAATCAGCTGCCGTGTGCACTGAACGACCCCTCGTTTCAGGATCTGATGGTGGGAGACGAAGCCAGTCAGCTGAGATCCATGTTGGAGGTGACGTACCCCATGGAGAACGGCATTGTGCGCAGCTGGGAGGACATGCTGCATCTCTACAACTACACATTCGGCCCCGGCAAACTAAACATTGAGCCGCACGACTGCAAAATCCTGCTAACTGAACCCCCCATGAACCCCACTAGGAACAGGGAGAAAATGGTTGAGGTAGGTGCACTCAGTTGACCCCTGGACTGGTCTGTAGCAGGATTTGCTTTCAGACCATGTTTGAGCAGTACGGCTTCTACGGGTTGTATGTAGCCATTCAGGCTGTGCTCACTCTGTACGCGCAAGGTTTGTGCTTCATGTCACGCTCGACTCTACTTGATCTCTGATCCACACAGGACTCATGACGGGAGTGGTGGTCGACTCGGGAGACGGCGTCACTCACATCTGCCCCGTCTACGAGGGCTTTGCGCTGCCTCATCTGACCAAGCGCCTCGACATCGCAGGGCGTGACATCACCCGATACCTGATCAAGGTGAGTCTTCGGACACTTGGCGCGACACGAGACGATCGTGATGCTTGCAGCTGCTGCTGCTGCATGGTTACGCGTTCAACCACTCCGCTGACTTTGAGACCGTGCGTCAGATCAAGGAGAAGCTCTGCTACGTGGGCTATGACATTGAACAGGAGCAGAAGCTGGCTCTCGAGACCACAGTGCTGGTGGAACAGTACACGGTCAGTGCTGCCCCCTAGCCTCCCCCCGTCCCTCCTCACGCTCCGCTTGCAGTTGCCGGACGGTCGTGTGATCAAAGTGGGCGGGGCTCGCTTCGAGGCGCCCGAGGCCCTCTTCCAGCCGCACCTCATCAATGTGGATGGGGTGGGCGTTGCAGAGCTGCTCTTCAACACCATTCAGTCAGCTGACATTGACACGCGCTCGGAGTTCTACAAGCACATTGTGCTGTCTGGGGGCTCAACCATGTACCCTGGACTACCCAGTCGCTTGGAGAGAGAGATCAAGCAGCTGTACTTGGAACGAGTGCTCAAGGGAGACGCAGAGAAGCTCGCCGTGAGTACCCTCTCCCCTAATCCTAACCTCCCTTCTTCTATCCTCTCTGCAGAAATTCAAGATCCGCATTGAGGACCCCCCTCGAAGGAAGCACATGGTCTTCCTCGGAGGCTCCGTGCTTGCTGACATCATGAAGGACAAGGAGAGCTTTTGGATGTCGCGCGCAGAGTACGAGGAGCAGGGGCTCCGCGTGCTCAAGAAACTGGGGGCCAGTTCAGGATGAGCGGGGAAAAGGCGCGTAATATTATTCCTAATTAAGGAGGGACATTTTTCACAAATCATGAATGAGAGATTGTTGCCATGAATGCCGTGTGCTAGTCCCACGATGTACAGAATTAAACTGCAAACATTTTATGTGTATATACAGATTGTTTACTAAATAAATGCTGATATCATTGGAGCTAAACCATTCCTTCTTATTGCAATATAGTCTATGAAGATTCATAAAGGGGGCTTCTGGACAAAGGTGCAACATAATTTATATCTAGTTTACTCGACGCAGAATTGGAAGCTGCATAACGTATCCAAAATTTGCTAAAATTAATGTTACAGAAAGTATCTAAAATTGGGTATAAAATCAGGCCATGGAGAAAAAAAAAAAGAGAAAAGGATTAGTGTGCTTCTTAAAGGTATCATTTATGTCCTGGTAGAACCTGTATTTACCACTGTTATTGTGTCCAAAATGTTTTATAGGTATTAATATTAAAAATAGGTATTACTGTGCTAATGCTCGTCTGTCAATGGTTTGCTGTAGATTTGCATATTTCCAGTTGGGCAAAAATTATCCAGTTTTCCACTTGAGCAATCTGTGATGGAAATTGATGTGGAAATTTAAACAACTATGGAAACTTGAATGTCATTTTATATCATTCCATTTATTGATTATTGATTCATAGTTCAGCAAATGATGAATGAACGAATATGTAATATATAAAATTCATGAAAATGAGGAAATAATTATCATGGCATAGTTTTAATACAATGTACGAGACGTCCATTTTGAAATTGCTTCAAGTGCAAAGAGTTAAAATACTGGCAGTCGGTTGTGGGGTCACAGCACAAGCAGCGCCCTCTACGCACGATTACATCATCTGGCGACAGGCGGATTCTCTATAGAAATTCAGCCACCTTCAAAGAAATTCTCACAGAAATCTCTCCGGTGACAGAGATCATGTGAGAAGAGGACACAGAATATTTGTTTTGCAAACTTAGCTGAAGACCTGAATATACAAGCAGATAACTCAGAGGTACAATGGCAGAACGCATTAAAAAGAACGAAGTTGTGAATTATGGAAAGAAAAATATGAAAAGCAAGAAATGATGGAGATGTGCAATGGTAAAAAAATAGGATATCTGTAACATGGAAGACAGCAAAGAATGCATTCACTCATCACGATCGAAACGAAGCACCTGAATCAGAGAACGACACCGACCAACACTCTTAACATTCATCCCGATAAATAGCATTCACACGCAAACACGCAAGTTACTCGAGCATCAGTCCACGTGGTCCTGGAAAATCAGTTTCAGCCATCCAAGGTCGCCAGTGAGCGGAGTAGCGCAGTACGGGCAAGCAGCCCTGAAACCATGGCAACCGTGAGGGATGGGCACAGACGCCCAGTACCTGCAAGAGCGATCGTGAGGTGATCGGGAGGCGATCGTGGCTGGCTCCTTACCTGACGGTTTCCTCAGATGCAAGGTGCGCGCACGGGGCAAACACGTAGGCGGGGGGCTCATTGTCCACGTAATAACCGGTCTCTTGACCTGTCTGCACTTTGGTGAAGGGCCCCTTCATGCGGCACATGGGGCACACACGGCTGTGCGTGTCATCTCCCTTGCCCCACGAGTGCTGGCCGTGCACGTGGCCACACGTCAAATAAACATATGGCTGCTTCTCTGAGTCAGACAGCGTGTTCTTAGAGGGCAGTACCAGGGTGTTGAGCCCCACAGGACACTGGGGCCGGCTGGCGTTGATCTCCGCGATCTTTGCATCCAATTCCCGACGGCTCTGAAGAAGAAAAAGGAAAGATGAAAAGCGAAGAGAGGGAGGGGTTGGGGACTCACAGGAGCTGAGAGGAGGCCCTGGGAAGAACGCCAGAGCATGGTGGCTCCGCACAAGTCAATGAGGGTCCCATCCAGCAGAATGTTGTCTTCTGACTCCACCTGCAAACAAGACGTGAGCCCAGCACAAGCATCACTCGGCTACCCACCAAGCTGCTTTTCTGCGGAGTGGAGCGCGATTCCCTCAGGGCATAAATGCCGCCTCCCACCGAAACCTCCCTCCAGATCCCAGATTTAGCCCCTGGATGGAATCCCCCAACAGGATGCATGATGAGGATTCCGTTGGTGGTCAGACCGTCTATCTCGCCATCGCTGTACCACTTAGTCGCCTTCTCCTGCACACATGCACACCCTGTATCACACACCAGTGCACACACAACGCGCGGCACTTACCCCGAGGAAAATGTTGCGTCCTGAATCAAACCCAGCAGCGAAAATGCGAGCGATGTGCGGAGGTTTGCGATCAATGATGATCCTGCAGGCGAAGCGGGAAATGGTGCTCTGGTTGACGACATGGGTGCCGTTCCTCTGGTCTCCAGGCACCGTATCCATGACAACAAAGTCAATAGGAGACTCAGAGGAACGGCCGATTTGGAACATGTCAGTATCACAGTCATGGTCGTATTGTACGATGATGGCTTGGCTGCGACTCAACGTGTACGACACGGAGTGCTGGTTGCTGTTGGTGATCAACTGGAAAAACATTCACCACATGAAGAAAGAGGAAAAAGAGGAGGAGTTAGGGGTTCACCTCTGAGTGTGCTGGGTTCTTCACAACGTGATGTTTCACCGGTTTCACTCCATTGGCGCAAGATCTGCGCTGCAGAGCAAACTTGCTCCTGCGCCTGCCCTTGTCTCCCTGAGGAAGAGCTCCGTTGTACCTGCAGAGGAGGAGGACGGGGAATAGTTCGGTTCTGCTCGCACGCTTCTCATCTCTTACCCAAGCACAATCAGCTCCCCATACTTTTGCAGCTGTTTGACGGGAGGACTGGTGCTGCCCCCTAGCTGATCTTTCTTGGTGACAGGACTGCTGACCTTGAGAAGAGGAACCTTGACCTCTGGCGTTTCCACCCCTTTCTTCGGCTCCTCATCACAAACTTCTGGCTCTCTGCAAATACGTTCAAAATCACTTTCAATTTTGAATAAACAAAATTCATGACAACTTGAAGGCAAAGAGCGATAAACATCCTGCAACTCAGCCGCATGAAGACAGAGGCCTCAGCCCTTCTGACCAAGAAGACCTGTGTTTTATACGCCACTTGAATCAAAAGGATGTCGGATGTTATGAACACAGCAGTGAGACTGACAGATGAAACCAGCCAACAAATTGAGCTATGAAACTACCGTAGCTAGTACACATACTTATGCAGAGCGGTATCCAATGGGGGTCCAAATAAGCAATTCATCCGTTGATTTAATAAATAAAAAAATGGCATCAAGCGATTTTAAGTACACACATCGAGCGCTTCGATTCAACCATTGAAGCATAGCAACATGCATCAGCCACTTGCACTCATGTTTCGGGAGCAATTCTTGCAGCAAGGAAGCACGGGTCACTGACCGCAATATGAGCCAAGAGGGCATCGCGAGAGATGATCAAAGCACCGATGCAGTACTGCATGCACTAGTATGCATGCGCTAGTGCAGTGCGAGCAGCCTCCGAAGTCCGACTCCTTCCTCACGCGGCCGCTGTTGCAAGCGAATCAAACGACGCCAGGCGCTGACAACAAGCGACGTTGACCGGAATTCTCAGGAATTAATAATCTGCGTTCGAAACACGGCAACACAATAAGCCTCCGCATTCAATCGTAGAATGAGTCATACCCTGGACAGAGCTATTTATAGCACATGACGTCAGTAGGGGTTTCCCTGTTAGTAGAGAATCCCTCACCAGGGACGCCGCTGGAGACAACGATCGATGCCGTCACCGTGGGCCATAGTAAGCCATAACGGGCAATGGTGAGCCATAACGGGCCATAGTGAGCCATGATTCAGCGGTCATCGCGTCCAGCACAGTGGACGACACCGCTGACCGGCGCCAGGCACTCGCTGCTTACGGCTGAACGTAGCCCAGGGTCGCGCGGCGGCAGAGCTCGATTCACAGGTCAATAAGGTCATGCAGCTGCCGTGGACGACCAGCGAACGCGAATCAGATCAATCGGCAACCGCAAAGGGCTCATATAAGGTATTAGCACCCAGTTAGCACACATTAGCACGCGCTGTATCTAGGCCTCAATGTACGCTAGGCAAATGAGACACGCACGCAGTTCACATTAATATGAAATGCATTATGATAAAACGACCCAGTTCCAGAGATATGCAGACGTCGCCCTAAAATACACACAAGGAATAAAAACAACATCGGAAACCAAGAAGATGGAAAATTATTGTTAAAGGAAACACAAAAACCAGATATTATATCGAGAGGAAGAAATGTATGAATACGGAGATGTTTCGGCTGAGATAAACAATTGTATTGTGTTTAATCTTGGCGTCAACACTGCTCTTTCTCAATACGTTATTACGCATTGGCCTATATGACATCGTAATCACAGATATTGTGCAATGCATTGGGACCCTAGATCATCTGTTTGCATTCTCTCTGTTATTGATTTATTGACAATGCGTTTCTATCTATCGCTCTCTGAAGTGAAAACATACGACGCCAGGAATCTCAACAGCGATTTTTGGTCGTAATTTGAGCGCCAGAGCAGAAGCCAGGATTATCCCCGAGTACTCTTTAATCCCAAGAGCTCTTTATGCCGAATGCTAGCATAGATAGTGACACACAGTTGGGCAGCACTGCAAAGCCATCAAGGAATTATAACAAATTTCAACTCACAAACAGAACGCCTGTTGACAGAACGTCAAATCAGGCCTCGAACTACTAAACTAGGGACCTCGACATTCCTAGACGACATAAAATTGCTGTCAGGTGGTCAAACTGACTGAGTTACTAGTACTAGTACTAGGCAGCCCTCAACACATGAATACTGGGTAATTGCTCTCAGCATGCATTCAACTCACCATAAATAGTTTCAACTTTTAAATCCACAATTGCATTTATTAATTTAGCCAGAATCCCTCGATTGATAGAAATCAGCGTTCACAACTGAGCATCCAACACAGCGAGATTGCAAACCTCTCTCAAATTCGATGTATTCAGGAATTAGCCCACAGAAAGCGAATTGTCTAAATTTTCTAAAAATATGCCAGTCAAAAGGCGTATTTGTCTTTTGGGATGCATATCCTCTATCATTCTTTTATTAATATATTTTTATTTATTAAAATTTATGGCATAAAACCAAATGTGAATGATAAAAAGCCCTATAAATAAATCCCTAATAATAAACACATGACAGGAATAAAATAAGAACACAAAATAAAATAACGAAGATCAACTAACATGATAAGACACGGTGCAAAGACAAATAGAAGTAATAAGAAATAAAAACATCTTAAAACGACTCAAGTTTGGAAAAGTAAAAAACAATCAAACCATCTTTAAAAACGGAAACAGTTGGCAAATCTCTAATAAAAGCAGGTGAAACATTCCATAGATGACAGATGCGATTAAAAAATCCGATTAAAATCATCCGTTGATAGTTCAAAACAATCGGAGGTCCTCTTTTAACAAAAAATTTCCTTGCTCTTTAAATGTCTTTGTTTTCAACTGTTTCACAATTAGTAATTAGTCATTAATTAGTCATTAAAATCATTTTCCAAGCACATGTCTAAAGGTACCTGCAGCCTAAGGAATGAATCCAATGAATGTCATAATCATTATTATAAAATCCTGTATCCAGAAATCAAGCTAATTATAGCATGCATGCATTTATGAATAAATTCCTACCCGGAAAAAAAGAAAAAACTATATAATTTATCTTTGAGCAGGCCAAAATTAATCTTTATCTTCTTTTCTCATCTTATCCACATGTATGTGTAATATATTGACTTACTGCTCATTGAACACATCCGATGATATTCAATGAACAGAATTTACAGAATAAATTATCTGATAAATAAGTAATTAATTACCAGTAGACAAAGCAGATTCAGTTCAGAGTAATCATTAATAGAATATAATAACATTTGATTTCATCATGTTATTTCTTATTTTTATCAGTTCTACTTTCAAAGACCTTGACCCCATCTGTTTATAAACACAGACAACGCATACTTGTAATAGCGGAAGTTTTGTGTGCTTATATCGACTAATCAACAGCCTCTGCAACTTAGAATCGCTTCCCGTTCAACAGAGCATCATCTAAAAGGACACCGGGGAAACGGATGACAGGAAGTGTCCAGCATAAGATAAGAGGCCGAGCAGTGGACACGCTAAGCGGGGCAAAGAGCAAGAATAAGAGCACTGGCTAACAATCCACGCAATTGTACACCGAAGAACAGCAGAAGATGCCAACCAACTCAAAGATCAACAACAATGTTGTGGTCACATGATCTCTTGGTCCTTAACATGTGCTGATATACAAAGGAAACATGATTGCCAGCCCAGAAATGCCCACTTTGGAAGAGTTGATAGCATCACCCCAATGCCCAACCACAACCCACCTCATTCCCTATCCTGACTTTCCAAGAGGCCACTCCTGAGTCATGCAATAGAGTTGTGTCACTGAGGTGCACGGAGTGTCGAGACTTTGAAATAAATGAACTTAACTTTTTATTCATGCCTTTTAACCAACCGAATCCTTTGATTATAAATTTTGCTTGCATTCAAGCTGTTAGAACTTTTACTCATCTCTTTTTACACACCACTGGTTTTATCCAGCAAAGCAACATCGGGAGTATTTTGGGGGGGTTTTTCATGCCATTTATGCCACTTTATAAATAAATTTTCATCATAATTATGTTATTAAATTGTTATGCACTATGTAGTATGTATGACATCATTCAATCAAAACACACAAATGAAACACAGCAGAAGAACAGCGGCTGATATCAATGCCACCAAAGTGGCAAGGAATCAATGTTACCAAAGCGCATGCGTGATGCGTGATCGGGTTTTACGACTCCACCCAAACCAACTGGATGATACGGGCGCTAGAACAAAAGGCCTGGAACCAGGGTTTCCCCCTACTCTTATCGATAAATCCCAAGGGTTCTCTCACTGAAGAATCACAATTGTAATTCACAATCATAACGCCCGTGGCCTGATCGGGTCTCGAACAACCAAAGCGCAATGTAATCACTGCAAATGGCAGAGAAACAAGGAGAGCATAAGGTCCAGCAGAATGAGAATAAAAGCTCCTTGCATACGCTTCATTCTGAAATTAGGCATTAAGCCATAGAACTCTACGCCCATGACACTAAGATCTATCCGATCACCCATGCCTTCCATACTTTCACATGTTGAGGAAGACAGGGTCATGGGTGATGACTGTTGAGGAAGACAGAGTCATGGGATGACTGTTGAGGAATGTTGAGGAAGACAGAGTCATGGGTGATGACTGTTGAGGAAGACAGAGTCATGGGATGACTGTTGAGGAATGTTGAGGAAGACAGTCATGGGTGATGACTGTTGAGGAAGGCAGAGTCATGGGTGATGACTGTTGAGGAAGACAGAGTCATGGGTGATGACTGTTGAGGAATACAAAATCATGGGTGATGACTGTTAAGGAAGGCAGAGTCATGGGTGATGACTGTTGAGGAAAACAGAGTCATGGGTGATGACTGTTGAGGAAAACAGTTGAGGAAAACAGAGTCATGGGTGATGACTGTTGAGGAAAACAGAGTCATGGGTGATGACTGTTGAGGAAAACAGAGTCATGGGTGATGACTGTTGAGGAAGGCAGACTCATGGGTGAAGACTGTTGAGGAAGACAGAGTCATGGGTGATGACTGAGGAAGACAGAGTCATGGGTGATGACTGTTGGGAGCCAAGACATCCAGGAAGCCCACTTCCTCATCAGCCAGAATGTAGCACCATCCCCTCCCACCCCCCCATCACAGAAGATCACAGGGTCAAAAGTTAAAGGGAAGTCTTGGTCGAAGAGATAGCTCCAATGGACCAGAAAGCCAATGCCATTGTGTCGGTCTGAATGAGGACCTTCACCCACCATCAATATAACCCATCTAGGGAGTGGAATGAACGGCCATTAGTCTTATCCAGCACTGAGGGTCCTTAGCTACGCAGATCGCATGAACAAAGTCATACTCTTGTGTCCGAGTTTATGAATATCTTGCGCCGACTTGATTTAAGTCTGCTTGTCTCTCCTTCAGCGATGAGAATGCTCCGTGAAATAAGCCAATCAAAGTGCTGGCATCATTAAAAAATAAACCTTCACCCACTTAGATATGGAAAATTCCTACATCCCAGTATCCTATAAATTATAATAATTATAATGATTAAATAAAATAAGATCCACCATCACAAGCCATGCACCATAGACAAAATATGACAACCTGAGAGGCACTGTGCGCCTGCGACCAGTACCGCCTTTAGTATCACAGAACGTTAGCTGTTCAGGTGGATACCTTAAAACTCAATTGAATCATATGAATGACTGATCACGGAGATCGAAATGTTGAATGAATGTCTCAAAAGACTCCATCGCGTTGAGTGTGTGGGCGGCTAGCTTTGTTCATGAGAATAGCGAAATTTCACAAGAGAAATGGACCAAGCAAGCCGCGTGCGAATAACACCTACGTGTTCTCTGAATTTGACATCGTAATCTGAAGGTTGGGAACTTTTCGCTGCTTTTAGTCTTTGTGACTTGCAGTCAAACGACGCAAGCTGACATCTCACAATGCAGAGCTAGTCTTCGCTTAAGAACAAAGATGTTTACTTAGAAACCCATCAAGTCATTCACCTCTTATCTGTCAAATTATAATTATTATATATTGTTTGACACCGCTCCGTACATTTATCCAAGCCTTAATGGGGCTGTATATCATATAAATATTATACGAAACCAAATATTACACATTCATCGTTTTTGAACATACGTTATGATCATCTTGCATTTTGCAAAAATGCGTTATGATTATTGGTTATGTCCCAAAAATGCGTTTTGGATCATGGTCACTATAATTACTGTTTTGTACTTTTAACCAACCGACTCTTTGAAATAAAATTTCAGCTCTTTGGGCTTTGAAGTTTGAACTTTTCAATTGAACGTGCAATCATTCAAACGTTATGAATTTTATGATCACCTTTTGGTAATTTATTAATTTCTGAACATTATGCTCTCATCCAAGACCCCGAAGCCAGCCAACCAATCGATTTGTGGCTGGCGGAGGCCTTTTTCGGCTGACTACTCGGTCAGTCGACCTTTTTATGGTGACTAACTGTGATGTTCTTCCATTCCTGTACGATATGTTTCGCGCTTTTTAGCTGTACCAGGGCTACACTGCTCACCCTCCGTCTACGCTTCACAATCAAATAGGGACAGCAGAAGATCGACTCAGGTCTGGGAAACAGTTCGACGATGACTTCGAAACGCGAGACTCCAGCCGACGCTACATGTATCCCCATTGAATCGCCGTGTAACCGCCTATGTATGGCGCTGCATTACTTGGTACTACTTGTGGATTTTTTCACGAAAAACGATAGTCTCCACAACGTTGCCACCAGACAGAGCACTTGGTATTCACTGCCCAGGTTGCGCTTGACGTGCTCATTTCATTCGATTCGGTACAATGGCCCTAAAATTTGGAATTCAGCCTTGAGAAACAAAATTTTAATACTTCCCGACGACGCATCCATTTCCAGAATTGAAACAAAAAAACCTTAAAACGTAAATTCCTTTCTAATATTGAGTCCTGACTTCTAACCTTCTATTCTCCTCTCCTACCTCCCAACTCTCTTTCTCTCTTCCTTCTCCTCCCATCTCTTTCTGCTTTTTTTTTTATCATCCATTCTTCTTTTCTATATTATAATTTGATTTGTTTGGCATTCTTATTTAAAACACATTAAGTGAATTACAACTGTAATAGTATATACATGAGGGCCCATACTCCATCTGGGGTCTGCCCTTTTTGGCCAATTTATATTTAATTATCTGTAAAAATGATCAAATTTGTATCTACTTATCAATTTTTGGTGCCAATAAACTCCTTTTGACTTTGACTTTGACTTTGGTGTACCTTTGGAAGAATGCATGGGCTGAAGCACTGGCCCAGGAGAGAATCCAAGTTCTCATCCTCAGCATGCGTCGAAGGTGCACGGCTTCTGTTGAGCCAATCAGAGACCACACTCCATAATATTGTTGACAACCTTTAAGCTTTTTTCTTTTTCAATAAATAATATGTCTTGAGTATCATTCACAGTAGACCGAATTTAAAAAAAAAAAAATGGTCTCTCGTCACTCACAAAAATCCATATAATCGATCTGAAAAGGTTCCGAAATGAACCGAGGTCCTCTTTAATGATTGTAGAACTTTGATTCGTAATTATTAAGTCAGAATTTAATAACTAACCTTAATTGAATCGACTTGAATCGAGTTTAACAATAATTATAATGAATAATTATGTTGAATTATATTAATTATATAGAATGAGCTTTAAAAACTTACATCTTACCAGGCCACACTGTGTTGCACTTCGAGACTAGCTGATCAACATGAAATAAGTTAAAAGATCCCTAAGTTTGATCTATAAAAAAAAAAAACAGCTATAGGTCGTTAAAAATACTAATTTGTAAAATTGGGGTTCCTTTGATGTTATATAGGCAAAAGCGATTGGTCGTTTATTTCGAGTAATTGTTAAAATTTTACATTTTTCAGGGTTAAAAAGCATATGTCAATCATTACTCGAGTCAGCCATTTTGTTTAAATCATTTTGAAGTAAACAACAGTAGTGGACGGAGCGAATTTCAATAAAACATTTGCTATAATCAGTAAAAGGTGCAGTAGTTGTTGATGCCGTAACCAAAGGTAAATCATTTATTTTGACTATAAGGATAAAGCCCTGAGGCACTTAGATGTTACGGGGAGTGAATCGAATTTCTCCCCAAAAAAATCCTGCTAACGTTTCTGATTTTTTTTTTTTTTTTTTTTCTTTTTTTTTTTTTTTTTTTTTTTTTTTACATCTTTTCTTTTACAATTTTTTTTCTCTCTTGAACTTTTTCTCGTTTCTGCTATATGCTATGTAGCCTCCTATCGGGAACAATAGGAGCCGCGAGTGAGCAGTTCTTTGAAAAAAAGAAAAAAAATGCGCAAAGGAATTCTCACCCTCTTCTCATTTCATTATAACTTTCTGATCGGTATGAAAATCGTATTCTAATTGATCTTGAATTATATTCATTATTCATGGCTCATGTCGTTCCATATTAAATTTTGGTCTCTCACACGTCTTTAGCACGATATATTATTATTATTATTATTATTATTATTTATTTTTTTTTATACACAAATCCTTCAGGAAAATTTCAGGAACGATGTAAACGTCACTGTGTTTGACGCCAGTGACGCCAGTGACGCCAATGACGCCATGTGACGCCATCATGTGATGCATGCACTGCGACCGCCGAGTGAAGCGTCTGTTGAGCGAAGAGAATAAAGAACAGAGCCAGCGATGTTATCACATTCAACGGGCCTTTAAAAGGAAAAGTCATGCTTCGAATGTCATTTCAGTGGATTATATTGAGATTCGCAGGCGTCAAACAGTGAAGCAACAGTTGAGTGAGGCGCCTCGTCGATTGGAGGTGACATGTCGGATGCATTCGTGCATGGTGAGAGATTCTACACACATTACACTGATCGCATGCACTCATTCTTGTGATTGCATGCGAGCCACGGCGTATAATCACTGTAATTATTAAGGTCATCATGGATGCATTGGTATATGTGCATTGTATTTGTCATTTTGTTGTGTTTAACCTGTACATATAAATATGTTATCGCTATTCACTGAATAATTTGTATAATGTTGTTGGCCCACAACACAGATCACACTCCAGCGTTCACCCGTTTAATCAATGTAATCAACGTCCAACGAATACTTACACTAGCGAGTATACTTAGTGAATACAATCACTGTACCACCAATGAGGAAGAACAATTACTCTTCCTCTCTGGTACTACATTCTTCCAATGCAGGCTTCTTTTGAATTATAGCGTTATTGCCGCTATTTAATGCACAACTGCCATAACAGTATGATAACATAAATTACACAATAACATTTAAACATAATGTTATCATCAGGCATCACTTAATTATTCATTTAATTCATAAACGCTGCAAGTCTTCGCCTCCGAGTGTCACGTTTAAAATCGCCATTTCGTTGCCGATGCGTTTTTTGTTGTGCAATAAACTTGCTCGTGGCGTTTGCATTCGTGCATTGCGCTTTTTCTGTTATTCTTTTCTGTCGTCGCTGCTAAATTTGTTTACCCCCCTCGGATGCTTACACTGTCACAAAATTGGCAAGTTTTCAAATTTCGTTTTTATTTTTTATTTTTTCTCTTCCTTCTTTCTTTCAATGAGAAGCATGTTCACTTAGTTCGGGCCTATACTAGTGTTATTCCCATATCACAGCGTTTTCTTCACAAATGCGCGAATTCATAAATTTCACTGTCGTTAAATTTTTGATAGCCAAGCTAAACGTTTTGATTCAATTTAAACTTTCTGTGCTGTCACTATGCTGAGCGGTGAAACCAGGAACAAATTCACCAAATTGGCCGATTGTCAAGAAAATGCAAAAGTCGATTACACTGCGTCCCATAACCTAATAACCGTATGCATATTCTATATTCACCCTAGTTTCTCTATTTCGCATGATTTTGGTCTTTCGATGGCCGAATATGAATTCCAATTTTACTACGCTCTCGCTGAGCCCTTAACTGCATCATATATTTTGCATGTGGAGAACATTGAAGGGATTATTAATGGTCCCTTATCCTGCAAAGTCAAGCCACAAGAAGTTTATACAATAGAGGTGTGCCAGGTTTGACTCATAAGACATGACCGAGTGCGCATGCGTGGTCCCCAGGCACGGATGAGTGGACCACCCCGCGTGCAGAAATCTCACTTGTTCGTTGCATTTCAACCACTCGCGGCTGATTTATCTTTCACATAAGCCGAACTGAAACTTGGCTCACATATATATATTCATGAAATCCATTCAACATCTAGCTCAGATAATGTTGGTACAATTGCTAAGCCGTAGGATAGGATATAGGAAGTTTATTTTGGAAAACAACAATGGACATAAGATAAAATTGTGTAATAGCTTATTGTTTCCCAATGAGCTACCAAGTGTGCCACTGAACCAAAATCTAGAATGTACAATCTAGAGAACTTGGATAATGGTCAGCGAAATATTCTAGACTACATTTGCCGATACATTAGATGATTCGCATTATCCCGAGAATAAGAAATTAATTACGATTACATAATTTTGTAGAGAGGTGATTGGAAAGTTAATTAACATAGGAAACGCAGTTCTGGAGACAAGAGAAAACAACTGACGAAAGCGTAGAACAATCCAACACAAGATCACTGGTTGTTGTATATTATTTCGCTGACATCGACACTTTGGGTTAACATCTGCTGATAGCACACTCACGCGCTCACCGGTGTATTCGTATATCGACCTATCGCTAGAGAAGGCCTTTCGTTCTACTTACATTCTCCCGAACACTCTGATTTGGTGACGTCATAAAAGGGCACTCGGTTTTGTCCTCGTTCAGCTTGAAGTAATTGTTGGTTATCCGTGATTGAATGTCATGGACGTAAGAGATTCCAACGTTGACGCAGAAGAGTCCAGCATGTGACCTGCGGAGTGGGTGGCAGTGGTGACATGCTGCCTGCTGGAGGTGGTGCTCAGGAGATCCAGCATAGGCGACTGGTTTCTGATGTGGTTGCCCATTCCAATCGAGGAACATTGAAGTCTCCCAAGACTTTTACAACACATCACAGCTGAGTGAAGAGTTCAGCAAGTTCAAAATGAAATTGTTGTTGTTCAATTAGCAATTGTGGGAGGTGGTCTCGATACACAATTGAAAAGTCCTGCTGAATATCAACAGAAGCCGTGTTGGATGTCGAAAGCGCTTTGTGCTAGCATATAATATACGAGATGGTCTACGTACATGTATATCCATCCGAGAGATGACATTTGTGTACAACATTAGGTAGATTTTAAAATACTTTTTTTTCCGGGGTTAATTCTTATCCAACAATTGCCTTTAATTATTTCGGCGTCTTTTTAGCCAAATCTGAACACTGAATTTTTGGCTGCCATGGCAACGCACAGATTTCCGGTTTGCATTTTTGGTTCATTTTGCGTCCGTGTTATTACGATGTCAATTCATTAAAAAATTGTATCATTCGGCGAATTTATCCTCCACCTCTTTATCGACAAGAAAGTGGAGCTACCAGTTGGCATTACATGAAAAAAACATTCAGAAGTAGGTGTTATTTAAGCCTCGATGCTGATTCTGTGATATCGCGTGTTCCATTTTTTCTTTTTTCTTTTTTCTATTCACTTGGAAAAGCTTCAATTTGTCTATTCGCTGCTATTCTTCGCTGGCTTCTCTTTCTTCTTTTGTGGTCGGCTGAGAAATGAGAGTTAAAATCCTTCTCGCGACCAAAGTACGCCTATATTGTCTGTGAATTGGGCATTAAACTCGTGATTAATTCTACATAATGTCCGAAAAATCAGTCATTAAAAGTCCCTCAATTAAAGGCATTTCTATGGGTGAAAGCATGGGGTAACTTTACTAACACATATATACAGAGTGGACCAAAAGTAGTCTATCTACTCCATGTTAAAAACAACACTTACAAAATTTGATAACAATGATGTATCAATCATTCCAAAAATAACTACCTGGTATGGGTGGACTGTGTTATTTTATGCAACGAAATAAAGTGAAAAGTGAATTTTGAATGAGGGAGGAACATTTAAATGCGAGTGGTGAGTGATTGCGAAGAGAGCAAAATCAGATGAGCCCCTGAATGAGCATTAAGGAATGTCATCTCTTGAATGGCACTTCAATACAAACTATCTGCTTTGTTTTGATTTTAGAAGATACACATTAGTGCTACTGTCACAACAACAGCACTCTCAAACAAGACAATAGTATACGAGAGCGTTGCTTTAATTATGCGTTCAATGAAGCTTATTCATGGTCCGGGGCCCTGTTTGCCGCCAAAAGTGGAAATATCGCGGAATTTTGAGAGCACTCTATTAATTGAGATAAATCGGCATAAATTGTTGATGAAATTGAAATAGAAATGACAGAAACAACAGCATGACATGTTAGACTAACCATACCAAGTAATTAGTTCTCTTATCTTTATGAGTCTTTAACACAGCGATCTGTTTTATAACACTTTCTCATAAATGCAAAGCACCATTGAAAAAACATTAAGATCTTCAACACGGAGTAAATAAGATTACTTTCAGCCCTGCACTCTGTATATCTACATATCCTGTCCAACCGAACATCTCTGGGTCAATTCGCGAAAATCAATACATGCAGACTGCGCGTGACCTTCGAGGAAAGGTCACATAGTTCAGTGGGGCGTCTTCATCAAGCTACGTCCAGTTCGTCTCATTGATTATTGGTTTCCCGCGCTTCGGACCTTCGCCGTCGCAGCATCTTCGTGAGGGCACGTGCTGTTGCCGCGTCCAGCCGCCAGTGACTCAGGAAGCACGCTCATCGATTTCTGCTGCGTGAACAGGCGGCGTGAGTCAGCCGCTGACGGCTAACCTCGCTTTGTCAGCCGCTGCATCCGCCATTTCTAGGAATATCGTCGCATGCTAAGCACGACCGTGAATCGCGCGCAGTAATACCTTGTAAAATTTAATCGGTTATACTGTGGAACCTGCATATCCGGCTGCTTTCCTCGGTTCAACGTGGGCGTCATCTGCGTTTGTTCTTGTTAGAAAACAGCGCTGGTCACCGTGTGGGGCCAACAAGGTATGTCAACCTATTATCGCTCGGTGAATGTAGGATTTTATTTACTGTAAATACTTTCGTTTTAAATGCATGATCTAAAACGGAAAACTCAAAATAGGCAATGTCCATTAATGCGATGACGTCACCACCGTCACGTGACCATGGCGCCAAAATGGCTTAATTCAAGTGCTGAACCGCGGAATTATGAAACAAACATCAGGAGATTAGCTGGATGCGTTGATACATTGCGCCTTCCTTTCATCGCTCGCATCAAACGATGCATTTATATCATTCGCTTCCGCAGATCACTCAATTTGCTGTAAGCGAATAAGAGAAACGAATTTATTCTCGTTTACTTCAGAGAAAACCGGACGCAAGTTTGTAACATTGCCTTATTGCAAACTGATCTCTTCTCCTCACATGCAATATAATACACGCATGTAAATTATGTAAATTATGTAAGGGGCGCCGAATAGCTCAGTCGGTTTAACCGGCTGACTGCAATCCTATGCCGACCGTGGAGGGCGCTGTGTACTACTGTCTATGGTGGTACGCAGGATAAAGAACCCTTGGGATTTATCGATAAGAGTAGGGGGAAACTCCAGTCCCGGGCCTTCTGTTCTGGCGCCCGTATCATCCGAATGGTTTGGGTGGAGCCGTAAAACCCCACAATGTTTGTATGTATGTTAATCATGTAAATCATGTAAATTCTGAATGCGTATGTTTGCATTTATCTGAGTGTTCATTTCAGCATGATGCAGCACTTGAGGATGCCGACCACTAAACAGGCGTTCTGTTGGTGCCTGGGCGGAACGGCCCCTCCGCCCGAGATCTCCTATGGCCTGGACAACGGAGCCATGACTTTGCAGACGATCCAGGCTGACCTTCCCATGCCATCTGACGAGGAACAACTCAACGCCATCTTCGCTGAGCTCGTGGTCAGTACCCATCGCATTGCTCACATCTTTTAATAGCTGTTGACCATTCATTGAGTCAATCAATCATCGGTGCTGCGTAGATATATCCCCAGGCACGTATATCTCTCTGATCATTATTATTATGACTGCATTTTGTAAACGAACTGCGCTCTCGTTGCGAGGAGCATGCAAACAACGTGTAATGTTGTACGACAAAGTCTGGATGACCACGGGCCACGTATGCATCAATCTCCTCGTTAATTGCAGTAATTAAAAGTCGCTGTCCTTTGGGAAGTCTTGGTCAGCCTCAAGACATTGCCAAGGAGAAGGCAGTTTGGCTCAGAGCCAAGATTGAAAAGCGCTTTGAACTTAGTTTGAAGTCGTGCTCAGCGCGAATATTGCTTATAAATAAAAATCAACTGAAGGAAGAAAGATTTGGCTCAGTCGGGTCTTTTAATGAAAAATGAGCTGAGTCACTCGGTATTTTACATTGTTCTTAGCTGATCGCCAAGGGAAAAAGTGCATCGTCATTCCGAATGTTTCCAAGAAATAAACACCAGGCTCAAAAGTACAAAAATGCCTTGAAGTTTGAAGTTCACTTTACTGTTGTGCTAATTCGGTATTTAACTCCATCTCTCTTCCTTGTTTAGATACACTTTTTATGAGGTATGCGTTCGTCGTATCTCATCCATGTTTGGGGCCACTGTGACTGCACGTGTTCGGGAATTCTGCCTCATATAAATACTTAATTGCGTAGGAAATAATTTTGAGACTGGGGCAACCCCAGAAGGAATTGGGAAGGACAACAAAACAGCATCTTCGTGATGCGTGTATGGAGTCCATCATTAATTATTAATTACACATTCACTGCATCTGCATATGATAATTATCATCAAATTGTGCAATTCCTCAAGTCTTTATTGTGTGACTTGAATTTCAACATGCGATTAATCCAACTCTGCAGTGAATTATAGTTTGCATGCATACCGCGGGGCATAGCTCAGTGGGTTTGACCGACCGACGGCAATCCTATGCCAGCCACGATGATTGTGAATGGTTATTGTAATTCCAAGAAAAAGGGGAAAAACCCCGGTCCCGGGATCCTGTTCTGGCACCCGTATTCCCCGAATGGGTTGGGTGGAGCCGTAAATCCCTAGCATGCCATTAATAGAGCTAATCCTACGATCACCAATGATGCGTACTTTGCAGGCGGAGTTGGGCCTGGATCGGCCGCACCAACAAGCCATGTTTAACCTGCCGGCGGAGAAGAAATGGCAAATCTACTGCAGCAAACGAAAGGTATTCACTTGGTTCACGCTTCAGCAGGTCTTTATGTATGTATATATGTATGTGTGTTGCTGCTTGGTAGACATTATATTTGCATTTTGTATTTCTCCGCTTTCATCAAAGTGTCACTGTTCATTGCCTCTGGCGAGTTACCTCTCCGCGAAATTCACTGGAATTTAGAGGAAATTCTGATTGTTCCACGAGGAAATGTTTAGCATTTTCCTATTTTTATAGACGCCGGAGATTGCTTTAACATTTCACCTGGCTNGAGAAACATTGA
>KB309695.1:116285-133918 GCA_000328365.1 Capitella teleta
GTCAATTTGACTACCACATGTTTCAGGAGGAGAGAGCTCATTCAACAAACCACGCACGTACGTACGTGTACTTGGTAGTACACGGAATGGTGTTTAGCATTAGTATTTACGAACGTCTTACCAAGATAATGGCATCAATATTACAACGATGTTTTTCTTTTTCGTTTGAGCATGCATTTCAATATACACGTATACGTAAAGTCTATTCTACACGAGGTATTTCCACACCTATTAATCGTAATTACCCGTCAAATTCTCATTCCTTCTGATTTCACTTTTGACCCGTTAATTGGTTTGCTCAGTTACAGCACCTTGCCTCACCTGTGACCTTACTGCACTCACTGCGTCAATGGTTGCACATACGGTGCTCCATATATCGCTCTTTCTGCAGCTCCAAGTTGGCTGTACAGTACATGATGATGTCTGCAGTCTTGAGGAGCTTAGGATGTTCCACTGTTGCACTCACGGCATGAAACACGCGTCACCATCAAATGCACACGCAAATTAGTCATGGTTACATAATAGTGAGGTTCATGCTGTTGCTTCAGATTTCAGGTTGAAATATTTGTCAGATGCAATGTACACCGATTGCATGAACAGTGGTTGCGGTTGAGTGCATGTTGATGCTTAGCATTAAGTTAACAATGTCGGTTGTTACCAGTCCCAATTCATTCGCATTGTTCTTCAATCAATGATGGAATTTTCATAACAGGAACAAGAAGATCCTTCGTCTACCAGTTGGCCAGACTACTACATTGAGAGGGTGAACACCATGAAACACGTAAGAATATGCGTGCGTGCGTGCGTGCGTGTGTGCGTGCGTGCGTGCGTGCGTGTGTGCGTGCGTGCGTGCGTGCGTGCGTGCGTGCGTGCGTGCGTGCGTGCGAACCTACAACCAATGCAACGACCCTGTTTGTATTTGCAGATATTCTTTACTCACGATGAGGAAGAAGTGGAAAACCGAATCAAGTTGGTGGACAGCTTAAAAACAGCTCTACGCACTCAGCCAATGAGGTTAGGGGTTTGACGTCGACATAATAATTTAAAAAGAGGTCTGCTTGCATATGGCCCCCGACGCCAAGGGAGCCACGCGCATGCGCAGTGCGATTTGAATGGCGATAAACAGGCATGCGTATCGGCCGCGAGAAATCTGCTCTCGTCCTAAATCTCGAATGAATGATTTGTTTTCTTCCTCAGTTTTGTTTTGCGTTTCCTTGAGCTAAACGGACTGGAATGTTTGTTGGATTTCCTGTCCAGCATGGATTACGCAACTGCGCACAGTGCCATCCACACTTCAGTGCTGGCCTGCATCAAGGCTCTAATGAACAGTTCCGTGAGTCAACTCCTCATTCCTTTGATGTGTGATTAATTGAACAAAAAAAATAATTAAAAAAAATTGCCCGCCCCCCACCCCCCCCCACAATCCCACAATAAAACAAAAAATAAAAAATAAATAAAAAATAAAATAAATAAATAAAAACATTTCGATTTATCTTTGCTTCTAGAACTTAGTGGATGCATTTTTACAATTTTTACAGGCAAACTTTCTGTGTGATCAGCGCTCAATGCACACAAAATGAATTTACAAAATGCTGATTACATGATTTAATTTGTGCTTTGTTATTGAATTATTAATTCAGTGAAATTAACTAAAATGAACACCTCATGTATTGAACGCTACTGTAGTAACAAAATGGGTTCGCATGCAGGTGATATAATTCATGAACATTTGTGATAACAATGCAAAAATGAACAACATACATGCATTTATATGATCACCTTCCTAAAGTCCTAAACAAGTTCCTTTTCACGATGTACTTTAACAGGCTTATTATTATTTTATTTTTTTCTTTGACCACTGCAGGAGGGTCGGTCGCACGTCCTTGCGCACCCAAATGGCCTGGACATCGTCGCCCAATCGTTGGCGATGGGCTCCGTGAGGACCAAGGTCCTGGTTTTGGAGATGCTTGGCGCCGTGTGCCTCGTCCCCGGAGGACACCGAAAAGTGCTCGACGCCTTCGTCCATTTCCAGAAATATTCGGCGGAGAGGACTCGCTTTCAGGTTTGTCCTGATTGCATTAAATTAACTCTTTCTGATGACGTCATCTCAGACCCTGATCAACGAGTTGGACACCACAACTGATCAATACCAAGACGAAGTTTCGCTAAAGACAGCGATCATGTCGTTCATCAATGCAGCTTTGAAGTACGGACCTGGTCAGGTAACCTCCCCCCTCCCTGACCTCTGAATGACCAGTCACGTGGTCTTCTGCTGATTCAGACGCAGCTGGAGTTTCGTCTTCATCTTCGTTATGAATTTCTGATGCTTGGAATCCAACCGATCATCGAGAAGCTCCGCACTCACGACAACGCCACGTTAAATAGGTCAGTCAGTCAGCGACAATGCCAGGTTAAATAGGTCAGTCGATCACGATAACGCCAAGTTAAATAGGTCAGTCGGTCACGACGTCCCATGTCATAAAAAAAAAGTATTTCACGTTGTTTCCAATTTACGTGCCAGTGAAGATGAACATAGATAAGGCATGGAAATGATGAAATAAACAGTGTTTTCTGGATTACCAAACCTCGCCACTGAATTTTCATAAACCAATCACTTGTTTCGTTGGTCGATGAAAAAAAAATAGAAATCAACACTCAACCTTGAATACATGTAAAAACGTTGACATTTTAATCAATGAGTGTGCTATTTACATTTGTGATTAACCTGACCGGTGAAAAAAAAAAAACGAAAACAAAAAAAAAACGGAAAAAAAAAAAAACGAAAAAAACGAAGAAAAACACGAAAACACGAAAAAACGAAAAAACAAAACAAACAAAAAAGACACACAAAAAAAGACGAAAAAAACAAAAAAAATCTATACATCATATATGTATGTAATTAGATTTGTTCTGGTTCCGCTAGGCGCAAACAATCAATATACCCCTTCAATTAATGTAGGCATCTGGATTTCTTCGAAATGGTTCGAGCAGAAGACGACAAGGAATTAGCCAAAAAATTCGATATGGTGAGTGGGCCATACAGTGGTGACCTTCGACGTCACTGACGTCATTATTGCTATTGCTACAGAGTCACGTGGACACGAGGAGCGCCACCGCCATGTTTGATCTGCTTCGTAAGAAGCTCAGTCACTCTGTGGCCTATCAGCACGTGTTATCTGTGCTCTTCCATTTCCTCCAACTTCCCTGTGAGTTTCCCTGCCGCATAATTACGTCATGCTTATGTAATGCACATTGCAGGCGGCAACGGGCCGGCAACGATTCAGCATTGGCAGCTGATTGACCGCATGGTCCAGCAGATCAGCCTGCAGACCAAAGGCAGCGACCCTGACCAGCGCCCACTCAGCATCGACGTCAAGAAGATGATCAAGCAGCTAGCCAGTGAGAACACCATGAAGGAAGTGAGTCAGAAGATGCGCGAGCTGCACAGGGAGAGCGATGATCTCGCCGCAAAACTCGCCAAGAAACAACGAGAGTGTGAAATCAAAGCAGAGGAGAAGGTGCAACTCACGTTGCTGCGTCATCACTTTCATCACTCTGATGTTCACAGGAGGAACTCATGGCCACGCTCACCAAAATCAAAGCCAAACTAGACAAAGAAACTGCTGGTCACATCGACACTAAAGCTCACATAAATGACCTCAATCAACAGCTCAGCGATCTCTCTCAACTGGTCAGTCGGCAAGATCACCTGCATGACCTCCCCATGACCTTTCCATGACTACTCTCCGCGACAGGTCGACATGGAGCGAGCCGAGCGATTGAGGTTGGAGCATGCGGTGAAGACTGGCAGCCTTCCTGATGACGCCAAGGCTGGCGTCCGTTCAGTCAGCTCACGAGGGGTTCCTCCACATGCATCCTGTCCCAAGATGCCCGACGCTGCGCCTCTAGCTCCCTCTATGCCGCCACCTGGTAATTCAGGCTTTGTTCAATCAGTGCTTTGGTAGTAATGAAACTCACTGTACAGGAGTTCCTCCACCCCCTCCTCCTCCTCCGTGCATCCCTCCTCCACCCGGAGGCGGCCCCCCTGGCCCTCCACCACCGCCTGGCATGGCTCCATCTATTGCAGCATCAATCAGTTCATTGCCTAAGAAGAATACACCCAAGTCATCACAACCCCTCAAGTCGTTCAACTGGGCAAAGTTGCCTGAAGTGAGCGTTGGTCTCTGCCACATTTGCGCGTTCAGTTTTTGGTGATTTTTTAGAATAAAGTGAAGGAGACTGTGTGGTCTGATCTCGATGACACGAAGCTCTACAAAAACCTCGACCTCGATGAGTTTGAGAAGACCTTTTCTGCCTACCAGCGCCCTCCTGAGGACAGCCAGGAGAACCTAAAGAGCACCTCAGCCAAAAGCAGCGAGCTTTCTGTCATCGATGGCCGCCGAGCTCAGAACTGCACAATCCTGCTGTCAAAACTGCGAATGTCGAACGCGGAATTGGTGAAAGCCATCGAGAAAGTGGACGCTGAGGAGGAGATCCCAAAGGACATGTGTGAACAACTACTGAGGTATGTGCCTTCACCGGAAGAGGCGCAGATGCTGAGTGAGCATGCGCACGAGATGGAACAGATGGCTCGCGCTGATCGCTTCCTGTTTGAGATGACAAGGTAAGAAAGGTATCAGAACTCACAACTAGGCTCTGCTTGTTCTGCTCGCAGGATATCTCACTATGAACAAAAACTGACAGCAATTTACTACAAGAAGAAATTCAGCGAAAGAATGGCGGACGCGAAGCCAAAAGTTGAAGGTACATGGCTGATGATATCTCTGGGTGTCGCATTACATAAGTTTTATGCGCAGCTGTTCTGGAAGCTTCCAAAGAAATCCAAAAGAGTCGTCGCCTGAAAAGATTACTGGAAATTGTACTTGCTTTTGGCAACTATATGAACAAAGGTCACCGCGGAAACGCATTCGGATTCAGGTTGAACAGTCTGAACAAGATTGTTGACACCAAGTCGAGCCTCGACCGGAAAGTCACATTGCTGCATTACCTATCTGACGTGGTCGAGAAAAAGGTTGGTGGATTGTTGAGACGTACGTAGTGCTGAGTGTGCACTACTCGTGGTGCTTTTGTCCGACCTATGAGAGAGAGAGAGGTTTTGATCAGCTCCCATTTCATCTTCAGTTTCCTGATTTGACGAAACTCAGCCACGACATTCAGCATGTGCACCCAGCGGCAAAAGTCAAGTAAAGAGGCGTTGCTTTCTCCGCTCACCTTCCTTCATCTTTTTATCTCTTCTTTGTAGCTTAACAGAACTAGAAAATGATATGAAAACTCTGCGCATCGGACTTAAGGACATTGAACAGGTGAGAGCCGTCGCTGATTTGCACTCGCAGTTCGGTTGTCGCTCTTTCAGGAAGTGCAGCACCAGAAATCGACAGATTCATGCAGCACAAAGTTCATTTCGGTCATGAGCGACTTCCTCTCGGTTGCAACGTACAACTTCTCTGAGCTCGACGATCAGTTCAAGGACGCAAAAGAGAAGGTTCAAGGACCTCACTTTGTCTCTGAATTTGACGAATGTCGGTTTCAGTATGAGCAAGTGGTGAAGCAGTTTGGCGAGGACCCCAGGAGCATTCAACCGGAGGAGTTCTTCGGAATTTTCGACCTCTTTTTGGCGTCGTTCTCGGAAGCGAAGAAAGACAACGAAAGATTCAAGCGTCAGAAACTGGAAGAAGAGAAACGCAATGCGCTAATGGAGGCCAAGGTCTGTTATATAGGTCAAAGGTCACACTGCTGTACGTACTTCCGTTTTCAGATGAAAATGGAGAAAGAAAAGTCGAAATTGCGAGTAAACGGGGAAAGTGGAGAGAAGAAGAGGAAGAAGGCGCAAGGGGAGAAAGAGGAAGGTTCGTCCTTTTCCCGATTGCTCCCTCCTTCACTCCCTGAGCTCTGCCTCCTAATTTGCAGGTGAATTCGACGATCTGATCTCCGCCCTGCGAACAGGGGACGTGTTCGGTGAGGACATGGCCAAGCTGAAGAGGACGCGACGCAAACCTTCGCTGCCGAAGCAAGCCAGTGTGGAAACTGTGCGCGAAAGGGTCGGCCCCAAGGCGTGACGTCACCGCGTGACGTCATTGATCGGTCGCTCGTGCCCAGTTGTTTGAGTGACGCATGAGTCACATGACACGTTATATTATGGACATGTTTTGCTTTACTTCAGTATATGCAGCGTTTCCTTCGTAACACATACATTCATTGCCTTAACTGCCGACATAAATTATTTTTATTGATACAATGTAATTATATCGATCGAGATTTATTGATGAATTTACGGTCCGTGTTACGTAATACCTCTCCTGTTCTAGTCATGCTTATTACTCTATACTCATAATGAGTAAATCTGGGATAGCTCCTAGTTTTGTTTTGTTTGTTTGTTTTTGGTTTTTTTTTTTTTTCAGAATAATAAGAACACTGTTTTAAGCATAGAGAAATAATACCAAAATGCTTCCACGCCGGTGACGAGTTTTTCGCCAGCTTCAGAAAATTTAAATACGGTCAGGCTGAGCAGTTATTTTCACTGCAGAGAGCGACAGATTACGAGTTTCCAGGAGATGGATCTTCTTCTTTCAAGCGAAGAGTCATCAAAAGCGCTGAGGGCGCGTTGTTTCCTCGTCTTCACTAAAAATTGATTCAAGAACAAACACTGGTCTCATCACTCCCTCCTTTATGACCTCATCTCAAAATTAGCCAAATAAAAAAACATCCTGGATCTGATCTGAGTGGACAGGGTCATCGAGCGATCAGCAGGCCTTGAGTTGTAAGTAGATGCACTGTAGACCGCTATAATTATGTGTTGTAAACATTTCAAACAAATATCATGGATTATTAAGGAAAATTTTAAATTAAAAATTTTCCTCATGTTACTTTATTTGTTTTTCTTTTCTGTGAGTTCGTGAGCGATTTAATTTGTATGCGCCACTGAGCAAGTTT
Organism: Capitella teleta; assembly: GCA_000328365.1. NCBI lineage: Eukaryota > Metazoa > Annelida > Polychaeta > Capitellidae > Capitella > Capitella teleta. The sequence goes on from KB309695.1 coordinate 123,237, forward strand.
CATACATTGATAGTACGCGTGAATCTGCGAGTCTGATGGAAATTTGTAGGTCAAAGGTCAAGGTCACCGCGATTTTTCAAAGTTTCAAATTGGATTGATTCTTGTTCATTAATTAATTGAACTAGCGTCTTGCAACATACATCAAATGATTCAGTGCATTGATATGTTCAACAATGCATGGCACTACTGCTGCTCTCAGATGCACCGTTCTTGCGTAATATTGCATAACAGTATTTACGACTTTTTGAAACGTTGATATCTCGATAGTGATGCCAGTTTTAGAGTTGAAATTTGCAGGAAATAATCCAAGTATGCATTTCATATCAAATTCAGATTTTGACGGAGGTAACATGAATGTCCGGGTTATTGTGGTAAATAAAGCATTTTATCGGTTAGTGTTACATGGGAAATAGTGTTAGTTACATGGGAAATAGTGTTAGTTAAATGGGAAATAGTGTTAGTTACATGGGAAATAGTGTTAGTTAAATGGGAAATAGTGTTAGTTACATGGGAAATAGTGTTAGTTACATGGGAAATAGTGTTAATTACATGGGAAATAGTGTTAGTTACATGGGAAATAGTGTTAGTTAAATGGGAAATAGTGTTAGTTACATGGGAAATGTAGCCGAGTCGTCGGAAGGCTAACATTGTTGTGTTTAGGGAGCCGATAGTTTAACGAAATTCACCTTGGCTGAGGTGCCCGAGGTTAAGGTTTGGATCGTCAGCATATGTAAATCATAATAAATAATATAAAACGCCATTATGTAGAATAAAGCCTGGAAATATTATTGCTCTGAAATGCACGTTCTTGCGTAATATTACATAATAGTAATTGAGACTTTTTTTAATGTAAATATCTCGGTTGTTAAGTAGGTTGTGGCATTGAAATTAGCAGAGTATATTGCTAGCATTTACATCTTACGAAATCCCAATTTGTAATGAGGCTGCTCCAAGATCAAGGTAATTAATTGTGGTAATTAAAGCATTTAATTGATTTACTAATAATTATCATGAATTTTGTATTTTTGCTTTTCACTAGTTGGTGAAACGTGTGATTCGTCGAAGATCGAAGGTCGAAGATCAAAGATCAGGATCACAACGATTTTTCAAGTTTCAAATTTAAATTTGCGCAGCATAGAGTATATAATTTAGTATCCTTTTATATTGCTGCCATACAATTCATTAATTATTGCAAATTATTAACGTCTTTCAAAATTTTCCTTGATCACATCTAGGATTAATTTCTTCCTACAGTTAGCGAACCTTTCTTCAGACAGTATATACACATTTTGCTGTTTTTAAAAACACCCAGAATAGAACTCTTTGCAAACTTTTTCACCAATTGTCATCCCAGCACGAATGTTTTACTTCGTGCCTGCACAAAGTAGTCACACGATGTTTTTTCTATAGTTGATATAAATTTTGGATAAATGATCTCTTATGATAAAATCAATCGTTTGATCTTTTCTTTGTACGTTGAATGTGACATCTCTATTGCACAACTAATCTACAAGACTTGGCTGCTGGGCTCTTTCTATAACAGAATTGTACAAGTTGAGAAATGAAGAGTTGGAGTCCTCTGTTACATATGTCGAGTGTTGCGACCTATTACAAGTGTTCTGTTAGAATTAATTTGTTCTTTTTGTTCTTTCCTAAAATTTTTGTTAGTTAATTCAATCAATATCTCGTAAACCCAACTGAGTCTGCGAATAAATAATCATTCAATCATTGTTAGCTGTCTCCAAATGTGGTGTTTGTTGTGTAATTAAAAAAAAAAAAAAATAAATAAATAAATAAATAAATAAATAAATAAATAAATAAATAAATAAATAAATAAATAAATAAATAAATAAATAAATAAATAAATAAATAAATAAATAAATAAATAAATAAATAAATAAATAAATAAATAAATAAATAAATAAATAAAAAACAAAAACAAAACAAAAAACATGTTAATTTCCTTTATCACTGGCTAGCCGTCTTAAATGATTGCACATAATTTCTCAACCAAACACAAACTAACATGCAGAGGAGAGATCAAAGTCATAATTCGAAATATGGAGGAATCGCCTAATTTTATCCCATATTTTTAGTCCCTTTTCTCCAAAATCGCCTATTCATTAGGGTCATTCCAGAAATAACAATAATAAAATCCTAGTCTTCATGCTCTTCTTCTTCCTCTCATGACTGAAGCCTTCTCCTTATAACACTTTCTCTTACCATCGATGACCTTTCTCTTTTGACTAGTGATGGGCAATATTGAATTTGTCCAAATATCCGAAGCCGAAGCTTCGAGCAGTATATATTCGTCGAAGCCGAATACGGAGCCGAATGTATATCCGCTCAGCAAACTAAATCACGCATAAGGAAGTTGTGCAATTATATGTTTGCTTGATCATTAATTCTAATTCAATCTCTAAATCTTATCACTTACAATGATTGTTAACCCCACTGTTTACTTTTACTTCACGACTTTACTCGTGAAAGTTTGATCTTCTATTAGAAGTTTGGAGTTGATTTAAGGTATGCTTTGTTGATTCTCATCCTTTGTTATGCATTAAAGCGTTTAATTACTGTGAGTAATATATGCGGGCTCTCGCACACGGGTGAGTAAACAAAGTAACTCACAGAGTTTAATTAACTCTGGAGAAAAATAATATTTTGATATTCGGATTCCTTGAAATCTTTTTTCTTTGGAAAATAGTCAATATTCGTAGAAGTCCGAATTCCGAAGCCGAAGCTTCGCCCATCACTACTTTTGACCTGTGATTTCCTCTTACAATTGCTTCTTCTACTGTTCGTGACCTTCATTTCATGACTGATGCGTCTTCCTTCAACGCTTGTTATACATATTTCATGTTAACGATATCAATGCTGCTCAGTGCATTTCCCGATAAAGTGTTGCATAATATGTTAGCTTTCCAACAAATTAACACTATTTCCCATGTAACACAAACACACACCGATAAATACTTGGTATGTTTGTATTTTCATGGTTTTATGGATTCATGTTGACATTCTTAGATCTATTCCAATTTCGTCGACATTGGCGCCGATTGCATGATCTCATTCATTCATTCATCATTTATTTCACACAAAATACAATACATGTATATATATATATTCGATAGAGTGTGCCCCCAATTCTGTATTTATATTTTCCCTTTTAGCGTTAAACAGGGCCCCGGACCATGGATCGCATTAAAAAAAAAGACCTCTGCCTGTTGAAGCTCCACGCTACACTATTCTCGCTCGAGTGCTGTTGTTGTACGATTGAAGCACTAATGATTTATCTCCTAAAATAAAAACAAAGCCGATATTTTGCAATTACGAATGCATTCCATAACACTGGTTCAGGGGCCTATCTGATGGCACTCTCTTCTCGAACACAAACCTCTAACTGTTGCTCTTCCATCAAAAATTGACGTTTTGTTAGACTTTATTATTAAACAGGTGCAGAATAAGTTAGTCAATCCATACCAAGTAGTTATTTTTTGGAATAATTATATAATTTAAAAAGGTTCTAATTTTGACCCACTCTGTAAGTCAAGCAAAGGAATTTCTAACTTTTTAATTGGAAGCTTAACACAAAGAAATTATGATGTTTAAACATGTAATTTTAATTTCAGTGCAATAACAAAAAAGCAAGAATATCCACTGCTTCCCTCCGCAGTGCCTAGCACAAGCAAGCCACCACAGAAGTGTTAATACATTTTTATGCGACGGAAGCTTTCAACCAGAAGAAAAAAGGTGTTCTCATGATTCTGCATGGATATTTTTGTATTATTTATATATTTCTATTTACAATTCATATTGAGTACAAACACGTTTACATGACACTGCATTCACAGCACCGTGATTTGTGGTGCCCCAGTGATAAATAATGACCTTTGGGCTGTAACGAAAAAATGTATAAAAATGAATGAATGGGAAGAGAATGAGGCCAAGAAAACAAACCTTATAAACTGAAGCCTCGAACAGAGCTATGTCGCCGTCCATGGCCAGTGAATTCAGTTTTTCGATTGGAAGTTGGTGGTCGTAATCAGCGAACCACTCGCCGTCCAACAGAAGCTAAAAAAAAAAAAAAAAAAGAAACGTGGCTCTGGAAGCTAAATCGCATTTTTTTTTATGTCACCTCAATGCGACGCTGTCCGATGACTACTCTTAGTTCCAATTCTCGGTTTCTGAAGATGGGGAGGTGACCGTCGATGGTTACTTCTTCGTCTCGTTTGTCGTTGACGAAACCTTGACAACGAACTTTGGTGATGACCCCTTCAAAGCTAACTCGTGTGTAGAAACCGGCGTATATATCCTGATGTTTGGCTGTCAGATGCAGCTGGAAACTGAACGAGAAATCTGGCTGGATCGATGATGTCAATCAAAGTGGCTGACCTCTTGGACTGTGGCTGAATAAAAGTGTCGATGACCAAAACCTGTCCGTCCCGTAGACCATGTGGCAATTCCTTGATGTACGGCAATTTCTGAAACATATGGATGTTATATCCCAAGACGAGGTATGAACTTATTTCACCGACCAAAGTTCGAGGGCACTCGATAAATTCCACCCTCATGTCGCCTTCCAGTCTGATGTGAGACACTTTATCTGGATGAACGCGGTGGTCAAACACTAATATGCTGCGCTCATCTACTTTGACCTGCAATTGGAGCATGATGACGTCAGTGTTTGATTCAGCCTCGGTTTGGTTTTACCTCGTAATGGTTGGATTTGATCACAATGACCATGGTGAAGGACTTGCCTTGTGAGAACGGAAATTCTTTGGTGAACAAGTCTTGAGGACTGAACACAGTCGGTGTCCCAAACGACTCATAGAGGAAAGTGTTGCAGATAATGGTGCACCCATTGACCCCAAAGCATGGCTTCAACATGAAAAGGACATCGGTGTGCGGCATCGACCGAGAGGTGCTTTGTAAACACACCGAGAAACTGGAAAAGCGACATTACATTGCAATCATTCGCAATAATTCATAGTTTTAATGGTTGGCGCTTTACCTCTCGGAGCGCACCAACGCGGGCTAATTTCACATAATATTATTTGTGACAAAGGGTAGATTATAAATTATAATTATGGGGTTTACTGCACGGGTTGTCATATATATGTCGCACGAATTCGCGTAGAATTTTGTTACTTTGGCTGTGTGAATTTCAACTCTCTGAGCGATTCACGAATGGAAATTCTCCACTCTTTGTTACGAAATGGTTCAGATAACCAATTCATTTCATTCATGGCCGCGAAATGCAAACAGCGAGATGCAAAATTTGAGGGGATTCCGGAGTAAATAGAATAGTTGCGGCGTGTTGGAAGGCTGATTACAATGTGAGGTGCGTCTTAATATATTGCATAATATTAATGACTTACTCTTGAGCATCTTCGTCAACCAGTCCTTGGATGGATATACTGCGGTCGACTTTAAGTCGTTCCAGTCTTCGAATGGTTGGCATTCTCTGTAAAAATTATTACCATCATTTCAAGCGAATACAAAATGTTATCGTAATTTCACAAAAATACGTTTACGTAAATTGTTCTTAATTATATTCATTTCATACTCTTAAGTGTTAATTCCGAAAAGACCCCAGAACCGACAATCGTCATAGTTCAAGTATTAACCGTACAGCACCCTGTTTCGTGAAGATGGCAATGCATGCATACCTCCATGCTTCAATGAGCAATATATGCTTCAATTGCAATATGATGGTGGCAGACATCGATTATACAAAAGTCAATATTTTTTCTCTGGGTCTTCTTAGAATTTACCTGCGTGCACCCAGCTACCTGATCGAAAGAAATCGAATGCAAATCAACAGGTTATATTGCAGAAGATGTGAATATACAGCTTTGAATTTTGAGCCATCTCTAATAAACACATGTTTAATTGCCAGTACCAACTCTGTGAGATCAAATTAAATTCACGAAACGAGTAAATGAATCGATTTAAGCGCATGAGTTCTGACCTCTGAGCTACCAGTCGGCTGCTTGATCGAAATCGTGATAAGCAGGCTTTGATTCAATACTCACATTTCGCTCAAATCATTAGTATTCCAGGTATGAGCACTTGGATAATGCTCCGTCATTCGCTATGACTGAATTGAGCAGCGAACACGGCTGGCCTATCAAAACACCTGCATAATACGCGAGATTTTTCTTCATTTTATGAATCATCGTTGCACAGGTACAACCCGCGTGTATCAGACATGCACATTCCTCGCCACAATTTTCATATCAACTGTTAACATCACCGGCATTTAGTAATAATATCATATCTCCATGTAAAACCTAAGACAGCAATGCTGACAATGCTGACTGTCCGGCTGGCGCACACACTGTGACGAAGTGTCACTTTCCCACCGTGACCATTGAACCAAGACTGATGCCACAACCCGTGTGACCAATCCCCTGTGAATGTCACCATGTAGCGACGGTCATGTCTGGTCACCACCATCATAATTGTATGTTAATAATATGTTATAGCCAGTCGCCGCCTAATCTCGCATGTCCAAAGGCAACACCCAGTGAATTTCACTTTGTACTTACCAACTTCTTAGGCGCAGTGTTCGGCAATGTCATATCGTTGGTCTGCATCCTCACTCTCCTCCTCGTTACCATGGTTACCTCTTGCTTCGGCTCGACCCGTGCTTCAGGGCTTCCCTCTCCATCCGCCAGGATTTCGTTCTGAGCTGTTTGTCGCTGGTGCCTCTCTCTTGCAAATTTATCCAATTCAAGAGATGACGACCCAGCTACACTCTCCAGGTGGATGGAGCGATGAGGAAGGAAGTCATGCGTGTCACTGACGTCATCCAGGAGGGACGTCCCCTCCTCCAAGGTTCCCACGATGTCATCTCCGTTATCACCAATCGGATAGTGACCGTTGGTCACATAGGCTGCCTCCACTCCGTACTCTTCGCTCTTCTCCATGATGTCCGAAAGATGACTAAACGCTGCTCCCTCTTCCGGATCCATTAGGTCACGTTGTTGTATTTCATAGATGCCCCGAGAAAAGTCCACGAATGTCTCCCTCGTATCTCCCTCGTGAACAATTATGTCCTCGAAGTCTTCCTGCGGATCTTCGTCCGAAGAAGAGAACTCGACCGGTTTTATTTGTTGGAAATAATCGGTGACGTTGAACTCTGGTCGACCCGCTGACCGGTCGTCGTCATCATCATCCTCGAAAGATGACTGCTCGACCACCCTATCCAGATGATGTTCTTGGCCAGGGATGACGTCTGTCTCGCGCGGATCTGTTGCGCTGTCTGAGCCACTTTCCATCATCAACAGCGAGCAAACCAACGACCCAAAACAAGCAGCGATGTTTTATGAGGCAATCTCTGCGATTAGAACAAATGTTTATGCAGGTAGGAATGACGGTAGGTGTTCCTCATGCATGCAAGACATCTTGTTGAACAATATCACGAGGGGGTGGTTTTGAACACACAACATCGAGGCTTCCGTGCAAATGGAATTATGGTCATTCGATAACGCAACGGTTAAACGTATGATGCTCGTCTACATTCAAACAGCCAGCATTCGGCAGTGAATGTGTGGGTTAGCTGTAGACTTTGCGGTCGGCGTACGGGTCTCCAACATTCGCTTTGATGTTATAATTATGTCATGTAAATCGATCATCGGATGACTGCAAGCAATCGATTGTGTATTCAAAATTTATAATATGTTATTTTATTAGAATAAGTAACTCGTACGAGATATCAAATTTTCGATTGATCGAAATCAATTACACTTTTCTGGGTTTATCTCATTCAGATCTTAATTTGATATGCTGTATGCCTATGTTCAAACGGTAAACTTATCTTTGGAGCAATCAAGGTAACTAATTAGCGATTTTACCTATGTTCCAGCGAAGGGATTTCGTCCGATAAGGAGGTCATTCCGCATAAAATTAAATTATGTTGCAATTTTGTAAAGTAGAGTAGATTTTGTAGTCTAGATCACAAAGTCCGTCCCTCTGACTTCGCAATACTTCCCCTGGTTATTGGACCCATCAAACCAACACAAACTCAACTCCCCTGGGAGCATACTATATGCTGCCGCGAAGGCGCAGCCCTGCTTAGAAGAACGCAAACATCCATTACTGTCCATCCAGGTACCACATTTTGACACTATATGCAATGTGTCATACTGTGGTGAACATGTGGGTTTTCAGGCCGCAAAATTCGACCCTGGCAAATTGCCCAACCATGTATCGAACCCACGACCCTCTGCACACAGGGCGAGCGCGCTAATTAACACTACCCCCCCCCCCACCAGGGCGTCCTGTGGTCGATCTCTATATTGGCTTATTAATGCCATTAAAGGGAGGGAGAACTGGTTAAAAATTGACTTTGAGTCGTTATTTGATGCACCATAAATGATTCCTATGCCTGGCCCACACAAGGAATATCATCGCTAACGATTTCGCGGGCGATATATTGCTAACTAGGCGTGACGTCAGCAGCTGTGATGAAACACCGAGTTCCCCATCTGTTACAATGGGCCTCGTCATATCAGCGTGTCCTGCGACTGAACCCTTGGATATTTTTTTTATTTTCTTTTCGGAAATAGATAGAATAATCATTTTGCCACCAGTCAGGGTCGAAAAAACAATATTTTTCGCTATTTTTCTTATTTTAACAAGCGATTTTCTAGGACACCTACCATGTTTCTCATCCTGAAACAGTAAAAAGGTCAGCCAGAGTGCACCACGCATGCGCTTTCGTTTCGTAAACAACAAAGATGTCCTTTTATGGCGAAGATGCTCTGCTCTGATTGGCTGAAATCGATAGCTTCACGAGGGGAACGGAACCAATCAGCCATCAGCCAAACCAAGCCATCAGCTGACGTTTGGCTCCTATACTTCGCAATGGAAGCCATTCTCCCATAGGCGCAATGCTAACCCCGATATTCAGAATGCATTATTTCCTTACGCTTGCATCCAGGCATGGTGTTTTTGGCACGGAATGCTATCAATTGGTGCTATGAGTCAATAGAACATCACTTAAAATTTAGTTCCCCATCCCTTTAATTCAGTTCTTTGAGAGGTGTGCAAGGTAACGCACAATCTCTGGGGGTTCGTCTTAATTAATCCTCTTGTTGGTGGAGATGTCCCCAACCGAACTAAAAGTTCTTTCAGCAGACACATATATGAAGCTGGAACAACCAAAACATTCCGGCCAGATCAGATCCAGGGATTTTTTTTTTTTTTTTTTTTGACAGCCGCCATGGCGCTGTGGGTTTTGTTTAATAAAAAAAAAAAATCATAATGCACCCAATCACAAAAATATAAATAAATCGTCCCTAATTAGGTGCATCTTAACAATGTGAAATAAATAAAAAGGTTATGGTTCAAGGTTCATTCTTTAATCCGAAACGCTTCTGGGTAGCTTTATTTGAAGCCCTGATATCCCTCTCTTATTGAAGTTATCGGCAATGTCTCAATGCTTTCGTGTACATAATTCATAGGGGTATCTCTCGTGTCCATTTCTGCAGCCACTAGTGTCTACTGCTCACGTAAGTACTCAAAAAGGTTATCGGGGCTTCAGATATGTCGAGACAAGCAAACTGATTTTTGAACGTGGAAGACATGACGACGCAAAGCATAGTTGAAATATTTACAATGTAATTATGCATTCATGGCCTCAAAGCGGAGTTAAGCAAGAATAAATGCAATAGTAGAGGGAAAAGGGGGGTTCTGAGACATTTCTTCAGAGGTGACATAAGTGCATTCAAATAAGGCAATCAAAACTCTGAAGAATCACCAGTAACTCTTAGCTGAGTGGACTATGTTAATGAGCTCACCCTTACATCAATTTCTAAGACAGTTTATGAATATGTTAATGAGCTAACCCTTACATCGATTTCTGAGACATTACTTCAGAGGTCACATAAGTGCATTCAAATAAGGCAATCAAAACTCTGAAGAATCACCAGTAACTCTTAGCTGAGTGGACTATGCAAATGATCATCAATTTCTAAGACAGTTTATGAATATGTTAATGAGCTAACCCTTACATCAATTTCTGAGACAGTTTATGAAAATGTTAATGAGCTAACCCTTACATCGATTTCTGAGACAGTTTATGAATATGTTAATGAGCTAACTCTTACATCTATTTCTAAGACAGTTTATGAATAATATTATTATGCGAGGCACTGTCTCAGAAAGACATCTACATTAATTTCAAACTGTCTCAGAAAGACATCATCTACACTAATTTCAAACTGTCTCAGAAATTCTATTAAAAAAAAAAATATATAAATTTTCATAAAAAAATCAAATTCCACAAAAATCTATATATTAAATATAACGCCGCGTTCCTGTGATGATTACACATGTGATTGCTTTGTAAAAAGACCTCGAGAAATTATTGATTTTCTACAGCGTTGAAGATCGGGCGCTGCGGTCGCTTGCTCTGGTGCAGTCGCTCGCTCTGTGGTCGCTTGCTCCAGCAGCGTGACAGCGTGACAGCGTGACAGGTTTTGTGCGAGCGTGACAATTTCGTCTAAGCGTGACATGTTTTGAGGTGAAGGTCGATGTGCTCATGTGATGCGCGATGACGTTATGATGGACGTTATGAAGGACGTTATGATGTTTCATAAAGACACATTTCAAACTTATTATAAACTGTCTCAAAAATATACTATTAATAAAAATAATTGTAACATAAACTT
>KB309702.1:24663-36573 GCA_000328365.1 Capitella teleta
TTTTCCTGCGGGAGCAGTTTACTCGAACGGAAGCAGGCGTCTGCAGTATAGATTTTTTTTTCTCTGGAGTAAAAGATCAAATTTCGGCGAAGAATCAAGTATGATCTAGCTATATCTGATATGTCTTCATTTGTACATGCGGGTCATGATATATAATATCATAATGAAGAAGCAAGGCCTATTTTTCATGGTTAATCTTTACATGGCTACATATTTACTATGAATAATGATTGATCATTGATGATTGAGCCATTGGCATTGTTATCATAAGCAATTGCAGCATTCTGCATTAACTGACTGGGCATTCACTGCATTCAACTTCAAGCATGGCTAATCTCGTTCTAGCTCCCCAAGCCGTAGCGTGGTGCGGTAGTGTATAGGAACTGCTCCGCTACCCCTGGGGAGCTAATCTCGTTCCAAGTTCAATCCAAGACTCCTATAACCTAGCTGACATACTACAGCGAGCCCAATGAGGTATACAGACCTCGCCCGAGAATCTGTGCTACCTATAACCTATTAGTAGCATAAGGACATCATTCCCACAGATTATGGAACAGAATGCAGCTAAGCCATTGCATGATTGCGATGATTGCGATGATTGTCGCAATGATGACAATCATCATGATGATGATCATGATGATGATCACAAAACATTACATATTAGATGTCACAGACAGCATGTTCTATTCAAAGATATCAGTGAGACTATAAAATAATGCTATTCCTGGCTTCTCATGAATTAAGCTTTTGTAAATCTCATTTATGATTTAACAATATCATTGCAGAGCTCTGTTGGATAAAGATATGGAGGCCCTGAAGCAGCATCTGCCCAACTTTCGAGGCATTCCCAACACCAAAGTGTACAGAGCGTCTCGTCCAGATCAACTGGAAGGCGAATCATTAGAGGCTTTCATGAATCTGGGCATCAAATCAATAATAGATTTACGATCGATGCGAGAGTTCCCTTCAGCGAAGGGGCCTAAAGCTGTTGACGACCATTTTAAGCTCTTCTCTGTAAACATTGAGAAAGCAAATTCAGTTGTAAGAAGCTCCATCAACAAGAACGGAAAAGTGAACTCAACGGAGAAATTTGATTTGGAATCGTACGCTGGGTACTCAGAGAATGATGAGCGCACTCACTCGGTGTTTGACATGGTTTCACGTGAATACGCAGCCGGTGTAATGAGCAGAGCCAGCTTCGGAGTGAAGGGCTTTCTCTATTCGCTGTATGCAATTGACCACGTGTTTCAAAGCAGTATGTTCATCAAAGCTCTGGTGCAGTATTGCATCAACTCCAGAGGTCTGCTTGGACAGTACCAAGACATCATTGATTACTGTGGCGATAAGATCCGTGTCGGTCAGTGCTATTGAGTCAACACGTGGCGTTAGATTCAATATTTTTATTTCAGTTCTGCAAACTATGAGTTGCGCATCACAGGCCCCTGTGCTGGTAAACTGCACGTACGGCAAAGACAGGACTGGCATCATCATGGCGCTTGTCTTGGCCGTTCTCGGAAAATCTCCCGATTTCATTGCTGATGACTATGCTAAATCTGCTGTGAGTTTGCATTTATCTGACTTGACCTATTGATCAGATTTGTTTTATTTCAGCCTGAATTAGCAAATCGAGCAGAGGTTCAGGGCTATCTCCAGCAGATGAGGTTCAACGACTCTTTCTATAAATCCGATCGTGAAACCATGGTTAAACTCTTGGAGTACGTTGATGAAAAGTATGTATATAAGCAGTCAATATGATCACATAAGCAAGAGTACTTCTAGGTATGGATCGGTTGAAAAGTATTTGGAGCACATTGGTTTCGTTGATTCCTGGCAGCGGCAGTTGCGAGTGGCTTTGCTGTTGGATGAGCTCGCTGACCCTCAATCGGAGGTTTCTGAAATTCCTCAATGAATTTCCTCTTTTTGTTCTTTGTGGTGCTTCTCTCTTTCTCTTCTACTCATATTGGCATTTGATGCAAGTCGTAAATTCTAAACTAGTCGTATTCTAGTCTTTGTGTGCATCTCTAATCAATTATGGAAGTGTGCATTTTACTTTGAATGCTCAAATCTTTTATTGTTTTTATCTCTATAAGATAATAGCATTTCAGATTTTTGTTTTTATTTTTCTTATGTGTTGATTGCAGTATATTTTTTTTTGAGTGAGACTTATGCACCAAGCGTAGCTTCATTAGGCACAGGTAACTGTCTTCTAATACGACTTTTTAAAGCTATATTTCGCTTGATATCCCTGGTTATCCGTCTTTCACCGAAACTCCTGGTAAAAAGACTGTGTGACCTATGATTATTATTACATGAGATAAATTTGACCAAATTTTCTATTCTTTTATCACTTCTTGAGATGTGATGAATTTTATTCTGCAAATGTTTTATCACCATGTGTACACTGATAGCCTACATGGAATATTAATATATAATATTATTATATATTAATATATTTCTAGTATTACTGGCTTGAAATAAAAATTGTTTCAGCAGGAGTAGTTTTTCTTGTGCTGGATGCACTCAGATATTTCAATGTAGCGTCATCTGTGAGCAAAATTCCTGAAATATGAGTGTGTTATTGTGGAATCATATTGCAAATTCTCACTCTGTTTGACTGCACTGTTCATCATGTTTGTTTGGCCTGAAAAACATTGAATGCTATAAATGGTATAATGAAGTTATTATGTATAGCAGTACATTGTATACATGTATTACAATCTAGTGAATATTCAGTGTTCTGCCTAATGTGATAAATAATTGCTGGTTGATTTGATTGATTTACTAATTGGTTCAATGGAGAAGAAAGTGCATTTTATCTATTCAACCTTCCCTTTCAATGAATTGTGCGGTTTATTCTTATTTATTGTGTGAATTGAATGTTCCATTTTTGCATTTCGATGATTGGTAATTAGTGCTCAAAGCGATTATCGCTCTTTGCCGATAATCGTTAGTCGATGGTTTCAGTTAATTCTCACTTGTCAGATTATTTTTTATTCAATTTTCTTTTAGAAAATTTTTGTTAGTTTGGCTGTCAATAATTATTGTCACTAATAAGACAGACATACCTGTCACCTTATATCGTTGACTGACTTCTTTGCCAATACTTTGCCTTGAATTTTATTATACTTTTGTGTGGGTCTGTAGTTTGTTATTTGCTATAATTTATTATACCTTGATATAACTTTTCAATCATTTTGTATGACAGTATATCATGTTTGCATGTTGTGATTTCTGTCTTATTTTTATGTTCTGTGGCTTCTATTGTTCTACAAACTATTTGATTATTAATCAATAATCAATCAGTTGGAGCATCCGATTATCGCTTTTCTCCCTCTGATTCCTACCACATGAAAACGTTAAGGGACTTGCATGCCAGTTACGTGTATAAAATGAACCATTAGTTGTAGGATTTGGACTTAGTTCCACAAGATGTGACCGAGGATCATGATGAATTCTCCATTACATAACAGATAATTGACTGCCTTGCGCGAAAGCTAAAAGTTACCTGTGCTCCGACTCTAGGAGACTCATATTCTGTTTTACTTTCTGATACTAGTATCATAATGCTTAGTCTTCTAGATCCAGAGCACTGGCCACTTTAATGAAGTTTTGCTTGGCGAGCTAATGAGAGACTGAACTGTATCCAAGAATCTTTTGCAGATTTATATTTTGTCTGTGATACAACTGTATTTGGCTATTACTCCTATAGATACAACCATATATGGCTGCCGGTATTACTCAGAAATTTTCTCTTCAAATTTTGGTCAGTTTTGTAGTTGTTAATGTTATTGTTTTAGTTGAATATTCAAAATACTGGCATGTTAATTAGGCTCACATTTCACTGACCTGTGATTGCATTGTTATTATCTGGTGCTTCTCTATTAACGCTTTTATTTTTGTTTTATTTCATTCGTTTTATTTCATTCATTGGATGAACTTGGTTTAAATAGCTTTGCAAAGGGGAAAATTTCTGTTGGCCTAAAGTTAGATTAGATGAGTAACCCTAAATTTACGAGGCTTAATTTCGCGGTCAACATACTCATCAGCCGAATACCAGGTACTTGTATATGATAATAAGCAGAAAGGAAAATACTGCAGGAATTAGCCCCTATAACTCCTATACACATATATATATTTTTATTTCAGCATTTGTTCCAAGTTTGGCATTAAAAAAAACCGCAATTTTAATTATGATTACATATAGTACATTGAAAATCAGCATATTATTTGTATGTTATGATTTGAAAAATTTCCGCCCAATTTATTATAATTTTAGTTGAACTTACTTAATGGGTTTGTGGCAGCTTTCATTGTAAAGATGATTCTGTTTGATGTGATTAAAAAAATGATTAGTTTGAATTTCAGTGTGTTTATTCTCTCAAGTTTTTAGCGTCTGTATTAAAGAGTACATACATGCCGGCCACTCGGCCTACTCTATGTACTCATGTAATTTCCTGTACTAGTGTTTAGTCAATGATTTCCACTACTATTAGCATCCTTGTATTTAGTATTTGGAGCGCGTTGTGACTGTATGTAATCATAACGTTCATCTCTACACACTGAATCATAACGGTCTACATTGAAAGTCTACACTTATCTGATCCTGAATACGGCGGCAACTTCAGATGAAGTGTCAAATGCAATTGATAACGAATGTAAAATACTGATTGATTGCTGGATATTCTTAATTAGTGATTAAATGGATTAACTTCTTATTGGAGATGTGCTTGCCTCAAAAGGACTTAGCGCTGGCCACTGGAGGCTCGAAGCCAGCCACCAATACATGTATTGTGACCATGGGTAAGGAAGGCTCTGAACTCCTGCTTCCCCCTCGGATCACACAAAGTAAAAACCTACTACTGAAATAGAATGTTGAGGCAAACGACTGCCTCATAGGTCTAGGGGTGGGGTTGGAGTCCCGCCGGAAGTGTCTCTCTTTTTGTACACATTTCACTGCGGTTCGTGAAATACTAAAGTTATAAGCCTAAAAGGCCATAAGCATTCAGGTGATTTATATCGTCATAAAATGCAATCAGATATCTGAGGTATACTTAGAGGCAAATGAAACGCACGCCTCAATTATAACAACTCAGTTTATATGCATGTATATGTATATGTATATGTATATGTATATGTATATGTATACTTATATTATAATCATGTAATTATTGTTTACATTAATAATGTATATCTATGTAAAATACATTATATACTTATAGAGGCAAATGAAACGCACGCCTCAATTATAACAACTCAGTTTATTTTGTATGCATTGTACTGACTCCGTTTTACGACGTTTTGAAGACGATTCTTTTGTGCAGACGTTGACAAAATTTCAGCAAAAACAAAGCTGTTTCAATTGATTTATTTCCTTCATAGAATAATGACAAAGGGTCAAACGTGAAATTCACACGCTTAATGTTGGGTGTGTCCACCTCTCGCGACCACACACTCCGTGCATCTCCGGCGAATGCTGTTGCAGAGCGTTCGGATTCGGGCTTGGGGGATGTTCCCCCATTCTTCATGAGTGACTACCTGCAATCAGTTCTGAGCGATTGCAGGGAGAGGAGAGGCGGTGGGAAATGGTTGTCTTAAGTTGATTCCAAAGATGCTCGATTTGAGACAAATCATGTGAGTAAGCCGGTCAAGGCAGTGTAGTGACTTCGTTGTCTTCCAAGAAGTCTCTGGTCACCCGAGCACAGTGAGGGCGTGCATCGTCTTGCTGGAAGCACAGAATTTCAGGGTGCCCTTGAAGGAAGGGGATGACAATTGGTTAAAGAACCTCTGTTTTGTACGTCTTGTGGTCCAATTCCATTCAATTACTATGATGGGAGTCTTGGAGTTGTAGGAAATTCCTCCGCACACCATGATGCTGGCTCCACCCCATCCATCCTGCTCCTGGATGCAGCTATCCGGAACTGTTCTCCTGTCTGACATAACCAGGCAAATCCGGCCTTTGCCTGTGAAGAGGACACTTCTCCACCTCTGTAGGGTCCATCTCTGGTGCAATCGCGTCCACTGGAGACGACGATGACATCTCTCAGCATTCAGGATTGAGCCTCTGCAACGGATTCGAGACCTCAATCGCAGTTCCTGAAGCCGGCGTGAGACTGTTCTTGCAGAGAGGAGTCAGTTGTGGATTTCTCTTGTTCCACGCGCCGTTACTATTGCTATTTTGAACCTGTTCTGGATTTGCGCTCGCCGGATTTGGCGATCCTGTCGCTCTGTCGTGACCTTTGGTCGTCCAGTACGAAGACGGTCGGTGGTGGAGCCGGTTTCAGCCGCACGTTGGTGTAAGCAACGAATTGTTGATGCATTACATTCCATCTGGCGAGCAATGGTTCCAGGTTCTCTTCTCGATCCAGAAAGCTTCTGGATAGCTCTCTTTGAAGCGCTGTCAATATGGTGAAGTTTTCGACAATGTCTCAATACTGTCGGGTACAGAATTTATATGGTTTTCTCTCATGCCCACTTTGGCAGTCACTCTTGTCTACTGCGCATGTAGGCCTACTCAAGAGTACTCAATATGAAGGTAACCGAGATTTGAAAGTGAAAGGCATGAGGTTGTCAAGCATGTTCGAAATATCTATTTCGCAACATTTCATGGCCTACAAAGTAGAGTTGCGCAACAATAAGTGCAATCACTCACCCAGTCATCCATGCGTTTCTTTTGCCTCTAAGTATACATGTGCGTGGTCTGAACTCTGCTGCTGGTTATAATTTCCTCACTAGAGTTATATAGGAGTATATCCTATTATAATTATTAAAGGGTCTCTTGTGGTATAGTAGCACATACCTGAGATAGAGATATATCAGATATCTCATATGCGGTGAAGACGTACGAGGAAGTTACATGCAATACGCGTACGAGTTATCTGATAAAACTGACGTCAACGAGGCACTCGTGTTTTCCTTTCATCTCTCGTCTACATGTATAGCCTTAATTATCATATAATATAAAGCCTGTATTCTGTGTGTAGCAATAATACTCTAAGCTATTTTTGCCTACCTGAATGTGTTTATTTCAACGAGAACATCGATTGATTGAACAGTACGCAGCAAATATTGGTAAATACTGAGGCCACTTAGATCGATAATCCTGACAGAGAGAAAAAAATCATTATATTTATTACTGAAGTGATAAGATATCGTCTAATCAATATTCAACCAATCAACAAATGCAGCAATAAAGAAAGCAATAAGAAAATAAATTCCATGCGAAGCGTTTATTTCGAGTAATTTTCAAGATCAAACGGTATTAAAACTTCAAATTATCGAACAATCTTAGCGCATAATAAACACCGGACTCTGAGATGACTTCTATCTCCATAGCGACCGTCGCTTAGCAACCACCTCTCCTGTTGCAACATCTCTGCACCTTGCCCCAGTAGTGCGTGAGGTTATATGTGCAGCCTTTGGGTCCTCCGTTGTGGATCATTGCGTAATCTTTACAGGTAGGCGTCCTTGACCCTGTGCAGTATTTGCCATATCTTCTCATGTAGTTTTTGACGCATGTCTCAGAGCAAGACATGCCCTTCGTACATGCTTGCCAGCCTAGGAAAACATTTCTGTTTTGAAAATCAATTTGCAGAAGTTATATGGTCACCTGATCCCGGAGAATAGCAGTCCTGGTAGTAAGGGCTCTTGATCTGATACGGGCCGCAACTGAGCGACCCGGAGTCCGGATTACATTTGCCAACATTGTGTTCACATCCTTCAACCTGGGTATCCAACGGGATTAGATTTTAGAAGTGAGTTACGTGACTGAAATGCACGACCCTACCTCGCAAATGCATTTCATGCAGTTGTGGGTGAAGTTTGCAGATGACACTGAAAAGTGGGAAAAGATCACAAGTAGATTAATTTGTTTTTGAGTGATACATGTATGTATATGTAGATTATGTACATGTATAAACGGATAAGTGATTGCATTTTATTACGTTTAATCCATGTCTTATAATGTGAAATTGTGATTTGTATATTGTCAACATGTGGCAGATATATGCAGAGAGACCAACGCATGACGTAACTAGGACCGAAATTCAGGAAAAATGCCTGAATTCCTGGAGAGGATCAAAGAGAATCAAAGAGCGAGTGGGAAATGAGCCTCGTATTTCGCCTCAATTATGCGATGAAAATATAACGGTGAACATAAATGGAGATATACTGTTGAAGTATCTTGTTAAATGCAACAATTATGCTCAGCTCTTTATTTACAAGTTACCGTAGAAGCAGGTAAAGTGTCACTTCAGTTCTTACCTGCGACAAGAACAGCGAAGGCAAAGATGATCTTCATGATGAGAAGAGCTGATCACAAGTGAGGTATCTAATCTACAGATTCCTTTTGAATGAAGACACACGTACAAGGAAGTTTATATTCCGATAAAACTGGCCTGCTCGAGATACTAGCATAGAGGATTTTTTTAAAATTAAAATTCGTGAAAAACACATGAACATGAAGCAGGCAAAGTCTATAAAAAACACATTCAGAGAAAATATATAAATGTTTGTTGTGTACTTAAAATACTATGAGGCGAATATTGAAAAGATAAAAACTTATAATTATGATATTATAAGAGCATAATTATCGTTAGAACTTTTGGCAAATAATTCTAAAATATCTTTTTGTTACAATATTAATAAATTCATTACTATTTCTTGATTGCTTGGTTTCGTGTTAATGTCGTTCGTTTGTGATGGTTGCGTCTCTATATCTTGTAAATTTCAAAGCTCTCGTTCTCTGGAGTAAAACGATATGGCCATGTTAACTGTCATTTTACGGCCGGATATAGGAAAAACCCATGTTAAACGGGGACTGGCGCTCGAGCTGACCGTTCCTAAATCGCAAAATGCGCTCGCGAGGCAAAAGACCGGCGTTTACCCACATGTCCTCTCTCATTATTCTTCCTCTGTGATACTAGTCCACATATTTTGGCTGGGGGTGCACAGAATTTCGAATTTACCGTAACCACCAACATGGGTCTCATTAGAAAGATTTTCAGTTAAACAGAATTCTGGGAACTCTATTCAAACCTTAACCTCCGGCATCTTAGCTTAGGTGAATTTCTTTAAACTATATCGACTCCCTAAACACCATAATGTTAGCTTACGGACAAATTAAATCCTCTACATTTCCCACGTAAGTACACAAACCGATATAGTTAAATAAAACCGATATAATTAAATAAAACCGATATAATTAAATAAAACCGATATTATTAAATAAAACCGATATAATTATTAAAAACAAAACCATGCTCAACAGACATTGACTCTGGCCCTGAACGCCAGACATCAAATTCGCATGCATCGTGGTCTCATAACTTAACTGAATGTAGCAGCAACAAAGAGTAACACCGATGGATAACTAACGCATTCTTTACTCATTGCGACTCCATCGATAATAAACTAAAGACTTTTGTGTGAATTAAATTATTATTAATAATGGGGCACCGGATAGCTCAGTGGGTTAAACCGCTGACTACAATTCAATGCCGACCGTGGGGGTCGAGGTCCCGGGTTCGAGACCCGATCAGGCCATGGGCGTTATGATTGTGAATTATAATTGTAATTCGTTATAATTGTAATTCTTCGGTGACTCTGCAGTGCTGCCCAACTGCGTAACAAGGCCGGGTGCTGTGTACTACTCTCTATGATGGTATGCAGGATAAAGAACCCTTGGGATTTATCGATAGGAGTAGGGGGAAACCCCGGTCCCGGGCCTTCTGTTCTGGCGCCCGTATCATCCGATCGGATTGGGTGGAGCCGTAAAACCCCATCACTCACAGCCTTATTAGTTTGTTTCCTGTTGACTCGCCTTCGCCCGCATTAGGTGTTACGTAATGTCTTGCTCTAACGTAGAATTCATGTACCTTTTTTTTTTTTCTTGTGAGCAAAAAATCCGGCGGCGAGTTCAGGGGCGATTTTTGCCGAAACCGAAACTCCGGGAAATGACCCGGATTCCGGGCAGCGATTTTTTTTTAGATGTACGAACGTTTGACACATGAATATTATATATAAGGTTCACATTTAGCCAATCAGCTTCGGCATTTGTCCATACTCCCAGACATGAATATTAAACATTTCAACATGAATAATAAACACTATAAAGAATAAAGATATAAAAATATCTAGGCCCTATTTTTATTGCTGCGTGGTGGTGTGATGTCTAGGTGTACTTCTCAATTAGTAATATATTCGACAGTGAACTGTTTCATTTTCACTAAATGACACTCACTTCGCAGAACGCTGCCGTAGTATCATTTTGTTAATTGTACAGTTGGTTAAATAAGTTAATGGAAAGAGACATTTTTTATTGTTGAAATTATATGACCGAAGTGTAAAACATGTTTTCATCACTATCGTTTTAGTATAATAATGCATGGTAGAATAGAATAATATTACACGCATGAATTAAAATAAGCCAAATTGTTACTATATTACATTGTTACAGCCATTGGGACAAGTACAACACATCGATCGCGATGAGACGATGGCCCTTATTGGTCGAACACAGAGCTTGGTCTTAATTGGCTAAAGTTGTACCTCATTAATATTCATGTGTCAAAAGTTCGTACATTAAAAAAAAATCGCTTCCGGGCAGCCGGAGTCGGAACCCAGAACTGCGTGCATCCCTAATAAATACACACAATGCATACACACAAAGGCTGAATTTATTTCACAACCAAAGGTGCGCTTCACCAAGACCCTCCTGGCACACGTAGCCGCTTAATCGCATCCTCCAACTGTATTGCAACATGCCTCCACCTTGCCCCAGTAATCCGGGAGGTTCATCCTGCATCCGGTGGGGCCTCCGTTGTGGATCTGCGCGTAATCCTTGCAGACGGGCGTGGCTCCTGACGTGCAGTACGTGCCGTATCTGTCCATGTAGGCATTCACGCAGACCTCGGAACACTCCATGTACATGGTGCAGGGCTGCCAGCCTGCAACAGGGAGATTTGCATATTCATGAGATTCCAATGCATATTCATGAGCGTTAATTACCAGTGCCGGGTGAGTAACAATCTTCGTAATAGGGTTCCTTGATCTGGTAAGGACCGCAGCTCAGGGAGCCGGAATCTTCATTGCATTGCCCCACAACAAGCTCACAACCTTCGACCTAAACAAATTAAACATAATTCATTAATTATTGGTAAGCGTCTACTAAGCTTAATTAAATTCAGTGTACGCGTTTCATTCATATGTATACCCACAGAATGAGAAAAGTTCAGTGGAAGTTTCTCTGCCCTGAGTTCAAATAATGTATGTTCAACTTATGCTCAAAGGATATCGAGGTACCTACTCCACCTCAAGGATTTTACTTTTTGTGCGAATTTTTCTGCTGCTGACGCCACGCAATAAATATTAGTAGGTGGAATATATTGAAAGATCAAATCCGTCTGCGAGATAGCAGTGCATTTATATGACTAATGGGTGAACGAGAGATGAGATCAACTCTCTTTTAAACTCACTGTGTCACCCCATTGTACCCCAGGTACAATTAAGACAAGGCAAAGAGTACCCTTCGGATAAGGCGTTCGTTATCCTGTCCAGTGCCCACATCCCAGGCGATGCATCTGCCCTGGTGGATGCTGGACAACGTTCAACCTCTCCAATGCGTATAATACCAGTGGCTAGCTAGGCGACTACTTCACTTTCAGCAGTCTCGTCGGTGTTTCGGCACTTTCCATTTCGCCGGAGGAAGTTAAGAGAACCGAACACCGACAATTTCGAAACTATTAATGCTGACTGCTGAGGGGGTAAGACAAGCCGTCTAGCACCCCACAGGACAGATGCATCGCCTATAGGTGGGAGTACTGAACAGCGTTTCGAATGCCTTCTTCAAAGAGTACTTGTAACCTTAATTGTCTTGTAACTCAGGCAGAATTGGGTTGGATAAATGTAGCGCTA
>KB309702.1:44546-68698 GCA_000328365.1 Capitella teleta
GTTATGAAATTCTAGATGGGCGCTCTTACTGGCATTGAATAGGACATTATACTCCTCAGAAAAGACCTCACAGACCAACAGCATGGACTCGGCAGCGAAGATTGACGGCGCCAGAAGGGTTAAATCGTCGGCATATCCAAATGCTCCTACAAACTGATCACCAACGTGGCAACCAACACCAATTGATTGAAGTCTGCCTAATAATTCATCGACATAAACACAGAACAACAACGGGGACAAAACGCCTCCCTGCTTAACGCCATTGGAACACCTGAAAAACCTGGACGAAGAGCCATTCCATGAGACAAACATTGATTGATTGGTGTACATTGATAATAAAACTGAGATGGTGGAGGGGCACATGCGACGCTCAATAAGAAGCTTAAACAACTCCAGATAGCTAACTATGAGTCTATAATCCCTATAAATTAGCTCTGAGTGTTGTGAATGATTTGTACTTTATAAAATAGTATGCAGTACACTGTATTATTATATGTTGATGACGGTGTCGAACATTGTGTTTTGGTGATTGGGTAGAAATTCGGTTATCACCCAGAAAAGAAAAGATGAGAAAGATGAAAAAGAGAGCGGAACACGACGCAATAAAACACACCATGTTGCTAATCTGTTTTTGCTTTTGTTATTATAATGATTATACCAATATTCAATTGCAAAGAGATCGCTCACGAGTCCTTACCCCCCCTCCCCCAATCCCAACAGCTCTATGACGTAACCATCCATGCGTCAATATCACTTTTGAGTCACTTTTCTTCAACCACAGAGCTTCATTACATGCATAACCATTGTACTCAAAACCCACATTTTTAACCATAGCTCACAATATCCTGAATATTAATACGCACCTTTGACCCTAACATTGAAATTGACATAGATCACTTCAACACAATTCTAATTAAAGTTACAAGTCTCAAGGTAACAGAGTTTCACTGCGGATTCGCAGAATGCCGATTCGTGGGCAGTAGAGATCCGATTCGCTTCTGAGCGGTCAAGCGAATCGAGGCCTTTCCGAGGCTTTAATGTGACATAAGGAATTTTTCTACTTTTTCTGCAACTTCGGGCGTTGTCGCCCCATTTTCGTGAATAGAATGGAGTCGGGACGTTTGGTCTTGTTTTTCAGCACAGCTTTCGCCCTCGGGGCTTTAACATGCATGGCAATTGCCATGGCAACTGACTACTGGATCGCCACTTCGGTTGACCGGGAGGCTATCCGCAGTTCGGCCACGAGTTCCTCTCAGACGGCGCTTCTGGCGGAGATGGCCGACGAGCCCATATTTTTCACTCGGTATCGAGGAATGTTTCGGACGTGTTACCCTGGCAACGAAACTATTTGTGAGTGAATAATGTATATTTATGATGTATATGGAAAAAGGCGGTTATTCACATGGACTTAATATTATATATGTTGATGCTATAATTATGCGTGCAAGTTTTTACGTCACGACTCATGATTATACGTGATTGGGTTTGTGAACGTTCGTCCAACACAACATATACTTGATATTAGCACGGTCTAGCCTCCCCTCGCAAGGTCTCGCCTCCCCTCGCGAGGTCTCGCCTCCCCTCGCGAGGTCGTTAATGGTGGCGTTATATTATTCATTTTGATTCACACACCTTTGTCGCCAAGAGAAACCTGTTCTGGTTATTTATGTCGCTGGTAACACACACTGACGGTTCAAGACTTAACATTCAGGCTTCTTGTAACCGGTTAATTTATTCAAGCTGTAGACTTCCTAAGCATCATAATGCTAGTTCGGCTACATTTCCCATATAACTAACACTATTTTCCATGTGACACTAACCAATAATTAATTTGAAACCTATAGCTATAATTGTATGCATGCTGAGTCAAGTGGTGTCAATAGGTCAATATGGTGGTCTGTTCTTTGTATGAGTTATGCTGTCAGTGTTTGTCAATGTCGTTAAGGTTGATGAGAACAAACACGAGCATTACAATACATGTAACCGTGTATTCGAACGAATGTGCACAGCATGTGAAAAACAAAGGAAAAAGAACAAATATTAAAGATACTAAATATACCAATGTACATCTACAAGTATAACTAGCGAAGCATATTAAATTATTAGCATACTGTCAGTATGTCATAATGTTCAGATAATGGACATAATAATACATGTGCTTAGTAATGCCAATATTGAGTTGTAATACCAATATTGAGTTGTAATGCCAATATTGAGTTGTAATGCCAATATTGAGTTGTAATGCCAATATTGAGTTGTAATGCCAATATTGAGTTGTAATGCCAATTGAGTTGTAATGCCAATATATTGAGTTGGCATTTTGTTAGGTAACTTTGGAGAGATGACAGGGGAGCCATTGCGATCCAAAAAGCAGGCAAGTTTGGACGAATATACCTGTTGTCCAAATACGTGTAGAGACGAATTTAAAATCCCGACAAACAATAAATTTAGTTACGTCAGAACCCTTGGCTATGAAGACTATTCTCGGTCTATCACCATTATCACCATAAGCGTTTATCACCATTTCACCAAAAAAGACATTCTTCCATAGATTGCGACAGAAAGCATGGCGTTAATAATTCAATGTTAATAAGAATAGGACAAAATTTGAGATGAAACTTTGATTAGAAGATCAATGGAAGCCAAAGTAGAACAGATGAAGCACTCATTCTAATGGCCCTCTAAACGGAAATCACGGAATGACGTCTGAAAATGCTCATAATCATGTCAACGAGAATTTCACAGCTGACGAGTGGACTACTTGTGTTCCACAAGGTATATAACTATTTGTATATACGTTAAATACAAATACACAATAACATATATTTAACCACCCCAGCTACCTCCCATCCAAATGAAAACTATAGCCTCAGAATACTTTGTAACTTAAGAGTAGACTATACATGTAGCTATTATTAAATAATGAATAGCTCCTCGGGATAAAGACGAGCACGAATGCTCCTAACACACCTGCAGGCATTCTGGTTACTGCGTTAGTTATTGCGTGTACCATCTCCCATAACAAAGTCAGGCTGCTCCTCAACTACAATCGTCCTCTCACAGGGCTGGCCAATGAAGCGAACCGAGTGGACCAGTGGTGCGTCTTGGAAGCAGGCCTCCTGGCGGGCAGAAAGAGCAGCACCGATAACTTCGGCTCAGATTTCCAGATCCGAATGCGTGAGACATCCCTGCAGCCGTAATTCCCTGCTGTATCCTTTCGTGTTTTCCAGATCTCCTCAAAGCCTACTTCGGGCTGTACATCGTGGGCATGACCTTCACCCTTCTGAGTGTTTTCCCTATCATGGCTGCTTGTTACAACCTGCAACCTAAGACCCTCAACTTGGCCGCACTGTTTGCTGCTCTTGGCAGTGAGTTTAAAATTGCACACGAAACATCAAAGTAACGTTGTGTTCACGCGTTTAGGTTTCTTCACTGCGAGCAGTGTTGCTGTCTTCCACGGAATTGTCTACATGGAGGACAACACAATCGAAGATGGAAAGTTCCGTGCTAATATCAAAGATGATCCATATTACCGCGTAAGTGCTATGTTAAAACCTTATGTATCAGCAAGTCGCACCGAGTTCAACTTTATCTCACCTCACAGCTCCTGATCGACGAAACCAACACGTTCTTCGGTTATTCCTACATCTTGGCGTGGGTTGGGGTTTTTTGCGGGTTTGTTGGTGCCCTTCTGCTCTTGTGCCTGGCATCCAAAGTGAGGGCGAAGCAGCAGCCTGATGACGCCAAAGCCCTCACCGCCTTCGACGATTACACTCTCAGCAATAACGTCAACAGCCCACGTAAGCAGGACATTGCCATGCAGGACTACATGGCCCAACAGGCGGCCGCTGCCTCCGCCTACAATTCCTACGCCTTCGCCTACCCATCACTGGGGTACACCCGTCCCGGAAACGTGTATCAAGGCGAAATGATCAACCCGAGACTTTATGACTATGAGAACTATAGAGTTTAAAAAGGTTGAGTTATATATCAGAACCATTGCCACCACTAATAATATATATATATAAATTTATTTTATGTATCTGAATCATATAGATTTGTTTGTTTTAATACGTTGTGTAAAGGTGTTTGCATAAGGTGTAATGTAGTACCCACTGCCATCATCCGTAGCACATGTCTACTCAGTACAACAGAACCTCTGAAGCATCAAGTTTTGAGTTGCATCGCATAATTGGATGGTGTGTGCAAGGAATTAATGTTGTATACGCTTTATATTATGTCCATTCATTGTTTCTTTGCTGGAAGAAAGAACGATGAAAATAAATAAATTCCCTTCTCAAATACCATTTGTTTTGTTTCTCCTTCTATCATGTTTTAACATTAACGTTAAGTTGGCAACTTTTTGCTAGCGAATTGGATCCGATGCGTGCATCCAGAACACGATCGAGGCTGCTTCTCTGAGTACACATCTTTCCTCTTTTCATGGTCAATTAATCGATTCTAAGATCGTGTTCTAAGAAAGTGCAGAAGATGGTGGAATCGCAGGGAAAGCGATAAAAGAGACGTCATATTAGTGCAATTGAGGTACAATATTATTTGATGTGTATTTTGGTACAACACCATTACACGAACGCATTCAAAACCAAGATGTGTTTTTTTTGGCTAACAAATGCATGCAAGTACAGAGAAACCCATCAAAATCTTGCAGGAGAAATTAGCGATGTTGACCTCCCTGGCCTCTACTTCATTTGAGAGCCTCCTCCTGGTCATCTGTTGGATGCGAAGGGCAAATGGGGTCATGCGAGTACTTCCTCTTGATGTCCTGTTTGTCACGATATCTGCGCATGCGTTAATAGCATGTCCAGGGTAAGGGGGGTTCCGAATTTCCTGATTGTAAGATATATGTTTAGGCCTACATGGTGTACTGATAAAGGAAGGATAGGATTTTTTTTTTTTTTTTTTTTTTTTTTTTTTCATATTCTCGTGTATTATTTTAACACTCTTTCCTCCATTGTAGTTTTATATCCTGCATTATTCTGTAAGTAGTCAGCCGGATCGTTGGCCGTGATCGTATAGTGGTTAGTACATTGCGTTGTGGCCGCAATAACCCAGGTTCGAATCCTGGTCACGGCAGAGCTAACTTTAAAAAAATTAAAATGCTATTTTTATTGTTATTATACATTTCTGTTTCTTTACGTTTGATTTTGAATTTTATAAAACCGGAATCGTTTATCAGAAAAATAATAAATACCAAAAAACAGTTGATGTGGAGAGATGTTAAAAATACACTTTGACCCCGACGTGATTTGAACACGCAACCTTCTGATCTGGAGTCAGACGCGCTACCGTTGCGCCACGGAGTCAGCTGTGAAGCAAGCGCATTATAAACAATATTATCGACCAAAGGCAGGGACGAAGAGGCCCATCGTACACGAAGGAATAATACTTATACTAATGTACTGGACTAATATTAATTAGTGATTATTCACAAAGAGAATTATTATAAAATCCATGCAACGTAGAATGTGAGAGATCTCAGTGTCTAATGTGCGATTTGAACTGCAACATTCATTCTAATAAAGCATGAAGCCCCCCCTTTTTTTGGGTTTTTTTTTTTGACCTGCCCGAGGAGAGCTCGAAACTGAGAGAGGAGAAAAAAGTAAATTATTCTTAGCTCCTGTACTCACCATTTTTAATTTATCTACTAGTGATTTATCGCTTTCAACAAAATATAAAGATTTTTATAAAGATTTTTCATAAAATAAAAATAAAAGAAAACACCTAGGCGTACGCTATATACACATCGAAAATCCCCCCCTGACCTTCCCGAGTTTCCCAAACAATAACGCCCTTTTTATGTGATCGTGATTACAAAGTTACATCGAATGGCAAAATCAATCATAATTCGTAAAAGTTTCCTCCCATTTCGGAGCGTGGATTGGCTTTTGGCATGCTTGGCTGGCATTTGTGCATCAGACATTATCCATCAGTCGCTCGCGAATTCTGCGAATTCTCCTCAATTCAGACCACAATTGATCTCAACCAAGCAACGTTCTAAGTTCCAAGAGCAAGACCCCTCGCCCCCAATAAAGGTCGATCATGACATGCGATTGTGCAACTTGCCATTGTAATTATCTGGTAAGTGCTATATTGGAGCCTCGCTATTATTATTATTATTATTATTATTATTATTATTATTATTATTATTATTATTATTATTATTATTATTATTATTATTATTATTATTATTATTAGTATTATTATTATTATTATTATTATTATTATTATTATTATTATTATTATTATTATTATTATTATTATTATTATTATTATTATTATTATTATTATTATTATTATTATTATTATTATTATTATTATTATTATTATTATTATTATTATTATTATTATTATTATTATTATTATTATTATTATTATTATTATTATTATTATTATTATTATTATTATTATTATTATTATTATTTATCGTTATCACGGTCGTTTATTGAAGGGGGCAGAATTCTGTATTAGTATTTGTATCTGTTATAATTGGTTAATCGTAATGTTTGTTAATGTGGCACTCTTTTTTTTTTTTTTTTTTTTTTTCGCGGATTAAGGAGTCGTCAGGTTTCATACTTTTTACGTTCGAGCGATGGAGTGGAATGTGTTCATTAGGGCTCACAGTGCATATTGTGAAGCTGCAATGCTAACAAGCAGGACATTTTCTTAAATATATAGAGACGTTACTTATGCTAGTAGTACATGCGGAAAAGGTCTCACCCTCTCAGGTGGGTGAGATAGTCGCCCCCACGAAGAGGTGCTTATAAACTAGGTGTTAATTAATTACCGTCTGTTTAGAAAAAAATAAGCAAAGGGCAACTACTAGTGTTTGGACGTTCAGCATTCTCCTCTGTATTAATAATTAAACATCATTAACATGCATTAAATCGATTAAACATCGATTATGACTACACACTGGATTTAGGTGTTCAGAAGATTCATTTGCTTCTATTTTATTCTATGTAGGTAAAACATCGCGTTAAAGAAAACTGGATATTTTAATGGTTGCATTGCCATGCCCATGCCCCTTCGTGCCCATGCCCCTTCGTGCCCATGCCCCTTGTGCCATGCCCCTTGTCCATGCCCCTTCGTGCCGTTGTCCCTTCGTGTGGTTTTCTTTCCCTGCAGTAAAATGACTGAAATGAATTGAACTTGCGAGATCTGAGAGCAGTTGTGAAATAGGTGCGTTATGAAGCCACTCCCAACACCGCTTTCTACTCTCGCCACTCGCTCCAAGAAGTTGTGTTGAATCGCAATCCAGAATGAGTTATGTAACAGCTCATCTAATCGATCACCTCTTCGCCTCATCAAATCATCTCATTCCATTTCACCGTGTTCTCTTGCCTGACCATTGATTATTCCAACCCTCTCAACATACCGGCACCCATAAGAAGCCTTCCAATCAAATATAGCAATGTTGAATGTAAAGAACAAACGAAAGAAAATAAACGATTATAATAAATTATAGCACGGAACTTGAAAACTATTGATAGGGGAGTTCCCGGACAGTGCACCATGATGGCAATGTGAAACGACATGCTGTTGTGTAAATTGCATAAACCGTTGACCACCACCCTATGTATAAGGCAAGAGAATGGCGACAGGTGGTCATACTTATAAACATGGATCTAGAGTCCAAGATCATACCACCGGGTGAGACAGTGGTCAATAAGAAACTATTTAACTATTCACGAGGATTAATTAACCCTATTTTATTTATTCATTTATTAAATTTCATAGTATATAAATGCCAACAATGAAATATAAATTGCATACCCTGTAAAAATGATCCACATCAGAAGTAGAAAGGGATACAAATAGAATTATAACAAGAAAAATTAAAGAAGACCTCTGTTCATTTCGGAACCGATTTGAATCGATTCTATTGGCTTCTTATGTGAGGGATGACAGACAAATTTTGGGAAATTCGGTCAGCTATGAATGATGTCGAAGACAAATTAAAATACGAATTTCTGACTCAAGCAGAATAGCTTGAAACGAGATGAGTGCGAGATTTCTTTTGTGAGAACTGCTGAAATATCTCATGATGGCTCCCGTTGTTAACAATAGGAGAGTTACTTTTATGACATCACGACGCTATGAAATCGAACGCGGAAGAAAGTGAGATTTTAAAGCTCTCAAATTCGATTAATCAAGGAATTAGCCCATAACAAGCGTAATGTCCAACAAATATGTCAGTCAAAAGGCGTATTTGTCTTTTGGGAGGCATCACCTTCCATCCACTGCTAGTTCAAAACAACCAGAGGTCCACTTTAAGAGGGATATTAGGATGGAATCAATATAAATATGATTGTGACAACAGTGCTATCAATGTGTGAAACAAAAATGATCAATCGAAATGATAAAAACTAGAGCATCTACAAAGTGAAGTCATCTGGTACAAGAATTAAAGACTCAAAATAAATGTTATCCAGAACTGTTGCGCTATATGGGTCTATGGTATATGGTTGATATAACAAGATTATTTTGTAATTTTTTCAAACATTTTTCAAAGGTAACTTTTTCAGCGTCCTTCTATATATTTTCGATTAAAACACTTTAACGATTGCATCACACATTGAAATCGAGGCCAACAGGATCATAGTATTTACGGACGCATTCGTCGACAAAATCGACCTCATCCTGGGTCATGTGATTCTTCCAATCTCCCACGATGCCCTTTCGAAAG
This sequence comes from Capitella teleta, assembly GCA_000328365.1. Taxonomy (NCBI): domain Eukaryota; kingdom Metazoa; phylum Annelida; class Polychaeta; family Capitellidae; genus Capitella; species Capitella teleta. Next base: position 53,254 of record KB309702.1, read on the forward strand.
AACTTTTCGGCTATTTTCACCAGCTTCGGGTCACCCGGGTTCATTGAGAGCAACGTCTTCTTCATTGTGTTCATGTCGCACTGTTGCACAATTTTGTTTACTGCTTCTGCGTCAAGAGGAATTTCAAGGAATTCTCCAATTCTTCGTACGACATGAGCGGCGTCCTTCTTCAGCTCTTCATATTTCACAACAAGGACGTTAGGGAGATGCCTCGCCTGCCACCAATCGCGGGACATTTTGAAGATATTTCCACCAAGGAGTCGATCCTGGCGAACAAGCTCAAAAAATTGATGAAAGTCTCCGGGGAAACTGAACAGATTGCAATAGTGATAATAATATGACGTTAGCGTATCCTTCGGTTCCCTGAGCACAACAACCACCTTGAGCCCTTCCCGTTCAACCGCCTCCTTCATGAACTCATACGGCAGGTGGGTCTTGATGAATCTGGGAGAAATTAATTGATCCTGGATTTCCAGAGCAGTCGGCGTGTCTGGAGTAGGAACATTCAATTCCACGTATGAAAGTAACATGGATGTGTCCGGTCCGACGCTTTCTGGGTGGTATGCTCGCATCTGACGCAGAATCTCACCCATCCAAGTGGTTCCTATTGGATATCAAAATAAAAATCCCCTACAAACAGCCAGTATTTAATGCCACACTGACCTGATTTGGGTGGTGTTGCAATCAAGACATCAGAACGCCTGACTGTCCACTCCTTCATCATGTCAATGCTCGTGTTCTTTGCATATACGTCGGCACATGTCATCCCGCGATACACGTATTCACCTGGCAGAACGAAATCCATCTTAGGTCTTCAGTTGACAACTGACTACTGACTGAGTGGCGGTTACCTTAAAGGGCAACCCTCTCAGTGCTCTCGTCAGATCACGTGTGCTCAACAGAAGAAAAAACATTGAGTGGTTTCTTGATACACATGTAGTAGGTAGTACCAAGCAGCCCAAGTCATGCACGGATAAAGTTCGATATCTCGGCCAAAGTAAGTGCACGTGATCACCTCAGTAAAGGTTCATATATCTTTATGGGGCAGTGTTAGCGCGCTCGCTTTGCGTGAAGAGGGTCGTGGGTGCGATGGGTTCCCCCCTCATGTCCACCACAGCATGACACTTTGCATATTGTGGAAATGTGGTACCTGGATGGACGAGGATGGCATTGTCATTGCCTAAGTCGTTTGTGATCATAGCTTACGAATCATCATCACCTTGGGGGGTCCTAGAACATGGGAAAATATGTGAAACGCATAGAAACGAAGCCAGTTGCAGTATACAAGGGCATCGATTCTATTTATTTATACAAGAATCAGCGAATCTGTCATAACGATCATCGGTTCCATGTATCTTGATAATAGTGAAGGATAATAATTATTAATTAATAATTAATAATAATTATTGCAATATGCGACGAGTTGAGTTTAAGACTACTTCGTGTATATATTTAGTGACGACATTTGCTATCGGTGTAAAACTCACGACAGATCAATTCAAGTGCATGTGCTACAAAAACCCTCGCAAGTTTGTTTTAAATCTCTTAGTCGAAAGCATGTGACCCTACTTTGTACAAGCTTTGACACCAATGGAAGCGGCTGTCAGGTTGTATTCGGTTGAAGTCATGTATACATGTATACATGTTTTGTCATGTATACATGTATACATGTTTTGTCATGTATACATACATACATGTAGTAAGTAACAGATCGATAAGCTGAGTAGGAAAATTTATCATTGAGGAGATATATAAACCTAAAATGAAAACAAAATAATCAAGGAATGTTCCCTAATTCAGTACACTGTTGTTTGTAGATAAGCAACCAACATTTCTGTGCTATTAAATTGTGCTATTAAAAGACGAAAAAAACAAAACAAACAAAAACAAAAACAACAAAAACAACAAAAAGGTAAAACTAGGCCAAAAAATTAATATGTCGATTACAATCCATCTCGGCATTCATTGCGCGGGATAATAGCCATTGTTTCCGAGTGCTTCTTGTTCACAAAACAAATCGATAAGAGTGCGATGCCTTAATTGTGCTTTCTACATCTCCCTCTGAGAATGAAACAGAATTCGCTCAATTCATTGATCCACTCTCACTTCTTTTCACGTGAAACATTGGAAAGAGGGTTAAAAATATTCAATCAAGAAAACAGAGAATTATTCTATCAGATAATATCCCTTTCATTCACTTGATCGTAAGCTAGGATATACCTCAGGTGTTTAAGTCCAACATATACCATCAGGCCAGTAGAGAGAGATAGAGAGGCAGCATACAAAATTGACTGTCCTTCATATCGACTTGTGTTACAACTCTGCGAAAAACAGAATCCCCGAGAATGCTGTTCTTGGGATCACATTGAATGAAGCATTTGTATCAATGTTTGGGAAATCTGACACGTAATCATTTCCGAGGCTTCATCAATCAAATAGTTCTTCTATCGGTTCAGTTGCATGCAGGTCTACAATGTAATTGATATGGAGAAATGTGTCGATATAAAGTACCACTTTACTTGTAAACATTACAACGCAGTGGACCAAAAGTAGTCTTCCATGTTAATAACAAAACTCTAAAATTTGCTAATATGTATCAATTATTACAAAATATAACTACCTGGTATGGCTTGACTATGTTATTCTGCGCTCATTTATTCAAAGAAATCAAGTAAAAAGTATAATTTGAATGAGGGAGAAACATTAATTTAAATGCAATGGTGAGTGATCGCCTGAACTATCATTGAGGAATGTCATTTCTTGTATGACGCTTCAATACAAACTCTCTGCTTTGTTTTGATTTTGGGAGATAAATATTAGTGGAAATATCACGAGATGATGATTACACTCTATTAATTGAGATAAATCGACATAAATGTGGATGAAAATGGAATAGAAATCATAGGAATAGCAGCATGACATGTTAGACTAACCATACCAAGTATTTATTTTTGTTATCTTTGCGTGGTTTTTACACTGCGATCTGTTTTGTAACACTTTTTCAGAAATGCGTAGCACCATTGGAAAACATTGAGATCTTTAACATGGAATAGATAGACTACTTTTGGCCCACTCTGTATAAAAGGTCTCAAGTATAAATCGAATCAGACTGGTACCTTTTTGTACCATTACTCATTGTAAAACATATACATTGCAATCTTTATTGAGTCCCGTGCATTATCAGGCATGATATCACATGGCTGACCATATCTCATCATCTGATCCCAATCCCTGCAATTGGGAAAAGCGGATCGGGCTGATTTACATTGACACACACTGTCCTAATGGCGCATCATTAACGTCAGCGTGTAACTGCAATGAATGAAGTGATAACAGGATGGCTGTCACGTGACTCATTCTAAGCCTCAAATGACCTTCATCTCAAGGTCGTAATGCTTATTACTTTATTACGTCAATTGGCTGAAAACGGGCAAGCAATGGACAGGGCGGTGATCACACAGCTGATCCTGGATGGTTGTGATGTATGCAATGGGCATTTCCGAACACCGACCTCGGAACGGAAACGGTGTTTGTGTACACCACACATAGAACATATGGAAATGTAACATTATTAAGGGCGTATGTGCAGTCACGTAGCCACATTTTTGATTCATAATTCGATTTTGCAATTTTTCAAATTCCAGAAGCTGTACATGCAATTTTCCTTAATTTCACCAATGTTCTCGTAGACAATCGAGTGAAATCTGTCATTTTTATCGGGTGAAATCGATCCAAACACAAATTACCCAACGTGGATATTGAAGCAATTGGATTTTACCATAGGAAAGCAATAAATCCCATTAACAATATACGATTTCACTTCAAGGTCGATTAAACTGATCTCGACCCATTACAAATTGCAAGCACCACCAACAAATTGTGTAATCTATGATGCAGTGGCGATTGCAAGCGAACTCGCCGAGGCGATTAGTCCTGACATCAAACAAACATGTCATGTCGAGCGAACGGGGTCGCAGAATCGCATCTCTCCGATCAGTGCGCGCCATTTGCGTGCCAGACGGATGATCCAGAAGGCTTTATCAAGACCACAGATCACTGCTGGGATAGGCACATATCTAGGTCACTGTCTCATGACCTCTACATTGCGTGATTCGTCGATTGCTAGCATTGTTGGTTGCTGTCAAAGGCGTTTGTTAAGTCCATGGTGCATTGCGGTGATAAATGGAAATTCCGACCGTCCTCATCCATCATCTTTCAGCCTTTCTCCGGAGGCATAAATCATACATTACTAATCATCTTTTCATTCAGGTGCGCAGATCAAAGCAACATATTGATCCGTAGTTTGGTTATATGCCTCTTGCAGATCAATTTCTTCTTGTGATTCGATGCTGTCCCTTGTAGAATTAGTTGAAATCGGGTCTCAGTCGTGTTTGTGTATTTGGAGAAAATATAGGAGATCAGACGACAAGGTTAAAAGCATGGCACTGCGCAATTGTTGTGTAGCAAGAGAATGGCATAGTACCGCTGCATGTGTATCTCCAGTGAATATTTACGTAATGTGTCTCGTACCCAAAGGACACATATACAACATTAACCTTTACTTCAGCGTGTCGGCTCTGTTGAGTTGAAAATACAAACAGACCTCGCCCGAGCGTTCAGTGAGCAACCCTGGGTGCCTGCTTATTAATTACTCTCACGAGATGACCATAATTCCGATACAGCAAATGAAGCAGGAGCATTGCATACAAATACATTCGCGTATACATTGTGCATGGTGTATTTCCTTGGGGGTCGCAACAATATTGCCGCCGATGGACAGAACGGGGTAGTTGAACAACAGCTGCCTGAAGACGACAAACTGAGGAGGAGGAGGAAGAGGAGAAAGAGGAGGAGGAAGGAGAGGCGGTGGAGGGAGGGAGGAGGAGGAGGAGGGATCAATAGACTGGAGGCGTGTGCTGTGGCGGGGCATGCAGGGGAGCATTTGGCTCAGGTGATCACATGCAGCAGACGGATGCAACTGTGTCGGATATGCACGCGCGTAGATGGACAAGCGTTTGCTAGCAGACGTGTCTCGGCGGCCGAATGAATGGCACGAACCAACGTTGCCAGCTGCAGGAGCGTCACTGCAACGACGTTATGCCGGCGGACGCCGCCAGTCAGGACGACTGGCAAGGAATAAAAAAGACAGACGTCACGTCAGCCGACAGCTGTGAATCACCGATGCAGCCGAAGAAAGGACTCACGAGGAGGCAGAGCTTCACCGAGAGGTTCAACCGAAACGCGAGAAGACAGTTGAAATCTGTGAACAGTGTGCCTAACGGAAGGTGTTTGCGGTATCTCGCTTACAAATACATCCCCAAATCACAAAGCTCTTTTGCTATTACGAGTGAACTGACTACGAATTGTGAGTGCACGCAGGATAAGCATAAACGCGTCTTGCCCTCGCCTGTTACTTTCACCAAACAAGACACTTGCTGCCCAACGTGTGCCAAGGAGATTCCATATCAGGACAGACCTCGGTGCCCCCGTCTCTTCAACCGAGACGGCACCCCCGTGGTGCGACGTCGACCGAAATCGACAAACGGACCTCCTCAGCTGAGGTACCAACAACAAACCCCGCATCGGAGGAACCAGAGAGGTCGACCTCATTCCTCTTATGAACCTCAGAGACAGCACTTGGAGGAGGTGACCACAACCGAAACGTTAGACGTGATCTGCACTTACCTGAAGGAGGTGCGACTGGATAAAGCCACAAAAACTGAAACATCCGTGAGTGAATTAAATCAACCGGACGCCATGAAATACACACGAGAAAAATGTAAGTTCATTCACCAAATAGACCAGTATATAAATACACGGCACATTCCCCACCCCACAAGCAAGTTAAATCACCCATCACAGAAAGGGTGACTCCTGCACGGTATAGAATAAATCGTAGAAGTAGTAAATCACGATCGTCGAGTGCGTAGCCAGTCATGCAAGGCCAATCGGCAGACATCAGCAGCACCCATCGTCAACATGCATGCAGGGCCACAGTGTTGATCTGCTTACATAAGCCATCGTGTCCACACAATACGCGTCCTGACTGTTTGCCAGACGTCTGGCCAACTCTTGTGTATGAGTCTAATTGACCTTACGACCCGTTGCGTCATGCAGGGATCTATCTCTTCCTGGCACCATTTAGAGCTACTGTAGTTCCTAGAAAGGAGATTGCGTTTCTCCATTTCCAGGGCTATATATGTGATGCATCAGCTAGCAATTCTTTGATTGCCAAAATGTAGGATATTACTGGTATTATTTACGAGGTCTATAACAGTTTTGGATTGGCTATATCATCCCATACATATGGCCTAAAAGCAATTCGTCTGTTTTGGAAATGAGTATTTTACTGCATATATGGTGAGCTCAATCTACGGCTGAGAATATATACAGTCCCCTGGGGTTTCAACGTTGGAATAAAACTGGCCATTTCACAGTTGCTCTCCGTCAATCAAAGTATCTCGGATTAAGTGGCGAGGCGAGCAGTCAGACGTGGTCTTATTGAGCTGTTGGCTATCAAGATGGCTGGCCGCCCTCGATTAATCACTCGCTCTTGCTGTGTCCAAGGCTTGATCGAGCTGTTTCCTCCTTACAAGAGGCCGAGGAGAAATTATTCTTTTGTTGTGGAATGTTTGGCATGCAAGCTATTTCATCTGGTCTGATGAATATTTGATAGCCGTGAATTTGGCCGGATTCTCCTCCTGGCTGATGTAACGCAACATGTGAACGTACTCAGCATGTTGCTCTAAATCAGACCCCGAAATGTGATGTACATTCCCCTCTGTTACCAGTCTACATCATTCTGTCGTTATTTGCAGCATTTCTTGTTACCTTCATTTCTCCATGCAAAGCAGAGCGACTCCGGTGATAAACTGCTCAAATAACCGTGCTTGCATGCATGTATATAATACGGGCCGGCCGAAGATCTCATTCAATATCCATTATACACGCATTGGCACTCATCTCATAGCTCTGATTGAAACCTCAGCCGACATGAATGTCTTCCAACCGTCCATCTGATATACATGTCAAGGACGCACGTTTTATTAGACCTCACCAAGGCCTTTGATGCCGTGGATCATCCTTCGATAAGCATCGCCGCCAGCACTCTAGAAGGCTTTGTTTTGACGGGTTCTGCCGACGTGTGGCCGCCGGACTTTCGCGGACCCCTATAAAGCAACGTAATGCGAGCATTGGCCTGAATCTAGAGAAATCTATATGGCAGCAAGGCCAGGATATTGAGGCCATTTGATGGCTGGGCAGACTATGGGATCGGCCAAAGCCGCTCCTCTTGAGGCAATCCTTGGTTGAGTATATTCTTGGAGAGAACCGCTTGCGGAATTCCAATGAGGTGCGCAGCCATTGAAGTGTGGATAGGTCTCCATGGAGCATTTAGCCGCGCAGAATGGCAAGCTCTGTCATAAGTCTTGCTAGCCGTCCAGCCGTGAGGCAGGCATCGACTTGACGTGAAGATGGATGACGCCGAATTGGCAATTTCGCCAAAGTGCGGCGTCCAATCAGCGCAGATTGCAGCGCTACAGGTACACGTGCACCGATCTGTCTTCGATGAATTGGGACAAATTATGACCTTGAGCGCGATGAGTCATCGAGACTAATCAAAGTTGTTGATTGCATGTACATATCGATCGTATTCATTAAGAAATCGCATCGCACGTCAGTTCCGATTAGCATGACTTTTGCTTGACCTCTACGTTAGCTCCTTCCGGTGGCGCATGCGCAATGGAATTAGCTGCCTGCGCATGCGTATGAATCTCTCCAGAGACGACTGCCTTTTTTCATCCATTCATTATTTCTCCAGTGATGGCCCCCATTCGGCCTCTGTCTGCCTGATGTTGTATGAGTGCCGCGGTAACCATTGGTTGCAATTTAGGTCGCGACAGGCCGATACACAACAGATGAGCAGCCGATGTGTTTATTGGCCGTGATGCTTGGATTACTCGTAGTTTACACTAGGGCTCAGAGGCGGATAAAAAACCTTTCTATTGAAAAACATGGTCGTTAACAAAGTTTCAACAAGGAACACCAAAGCATCGCGCATTCTCGAATGGTTTGACTTTTTATGCTTCCTGTAAAGAGGCATCCAGACTCAAAGAGAAAAAACAAACAAACAAGAACAGGCCTAGTGTAATATCCACCCCAGAAATTGTGATTGGCGCAATATGAGTTACGCAATAATAATCTCCATTCTTCATCTATTGCAAAACTGAAGAGAGATTCCTGCAAGGCAAACAGAACGCAGATCTAACGAATCCCCAGGAACGCCACTTACGTGTCCAATCATCATATTTGTTTCACCTAACCATAACTTTGCTGGTCGTTTTCTTGCGGTGATGTAAATGTTATCATTATTCCATAAAAAGAAAAATACGCTCCTGTAGATATTGTTACTACAGGTGAAAAAAAAAACCAAAAAAAAACCCAAAAAAAACAACACGTATACAGATATGCTATTTTATAACAAATACAGTGTTAAGATTACCTCCTAAGACATTTACAACACAGAAAGCTCTACATGCATAAAAGGAATCAATGATGCAGACACAAAGTAAACCAAAAGGCCCAAGTAAACATATCAAGATGTCCAAAAACGAGGAAGGAAGGCATGAAGTATACGTGTCGCATTTACCAAGCAAAGCATGTTTGTCTAGACTGCGCAATATACAGTCTCATAAGTTACCACAATGTGACGTAATGGACACTTTGTACATCCAGACATGTTTTAAGGGGCTGGTGCACCCAAAAAGGACGCAGTCAGAGGGTCACAATCCAAATTTGGTACAAATACTCGGTCGATATTGGCCTTGGTAACCATACATATACGTGAATACACGAGCATTTTTTATCAAAGATATCAGCGTTCTCATGCTGGGGTTCTTCCTGGAAGGCGACAATATAAAGGCAAAACCATGCAAGCATGGGTTCCTCTAACAAGCGTATTAATTGCACATCTGTTTCTTCTAAGTCTCTGTTTCTTCTCAGTCTCGGTCCAATTCATGTCTCTCAGGAGGCGTCCTGGAAGCGACTTTTATGCTGGTTTATTCAGCTTCACGATTTCAGAATCCACTAAATTAAAACGTGCATAGATATATGTCTTGAGTCACGAAGTGTTGAGTAAGTAAGTGATGCAGTTCGCAAATCTGGATAGGCCAAGCAAGGGACGCATGCATGCGTCATTATCGCATTATCAGGCACTCCATTACAGAAAACAGTAGGATGGTTGAAAAATTGGCTTCACATCTGGCACCACAATCAGCCAAGAGAGTTGAGATTCAGAGCTAGGCGCCGCGAAAAAACCCCCAATAAGTCCGTCGTGTTAATGATACTAATCCTTAGTAATCAATGAAAGCACTGTCTTGGGTACTAAACTACTAATCCTTAGTAATCAATGAAAGCACTGTCTTGGGTACTAAACTACTAATCCTTAGTAATCAATGAAAGCACTGTCTTGGGTACTAAACTACTAATCCTTAGTAATCAATGAAAGCACTGTCTTGGGTACTAAACTACTAATCCTTAGTAATCAATGAAAGCACTGTCTTGGGTACTAAACTACTAATCCTTAGTAATCAATGAAAGCACTGTCTTGGGTACTAAACTACTAATCCTTAGTAATCAATGAAAGCACTGTCTTGGGTACTAAACTACTAATCCTTAGTAATCAATGAAAGCACTGTCTTGGGTACTAAACTACTAATCCTTAGTAATCAATGAAAGCACTGTCTTGGGTACTAAACTACTAATCCTTAGTAATCAATGAAAGCACTGTCTTGGGTACTAAACTACTAATCCTTAGTAATCAATGAAAGCACTGTCTTGGGTACTAAACTACTAATCCTTAGTAATCAATGAAAGCACTGTCTTGGGTACTAAACTACTAATCCTTAGTAATCAATGAAAGCACTGTCTTGGGTACTAAACTACTAATCCTTAGTAATCAATGAAAGCACTGTCTTGGGTACTAAACTACTAATCCTTAGTAATCAATGAAAGCACTGTCTTGGGTACTAAACTACTAATCCTTAGTAATCAATGAAAGCACTGTCTTGGGTACTAAACTACTAATACACGTATCAACTTTTCGTTAAATCCAAACCGGTAAATATATATATATATTGTTAATTATAGGTGGTCTTATTGCACTACTGCATGACCTTAGTACCAATATTGCCATATATTGTGATCAATATTGGTGTATTTCAGAATATTCCGATATTTCCTTCCATTGATGGAACAGTTAAAACGTCGATTGTGAGGCATTCTATGATAAACGTTCTTTATTGCCATTAACTATATTCGAAAGGCACCGCCAAAGGAATATTGCTACAAAAGTGTTGCTTTTTTTCCGATTTTGTTGGCGCTCAGCCACCAAACTGGAGAGCAGGGCAGCGCGTCCTTTGCCGGGAATGGTTTTTGCTGTCAACGCCAGACGTTATCCGAATGACTTACTCACCCTTTTGCGTCACTTCTTGTGGGTTCCACGTGGCCGAAGGGGACATAAAGGGTGTTTGCAGGGGGTAAACACAGGTCGGTTGAGCATTGTGACCGTCTAGTGCTGAGTGGGATGTGGATTTGAGGTCTGTTGTTGGCCGACACGGCACTGAAATCCCCATCTTCTTACGCCGTAATCTCTGAATCCACACATCTCATTGTCCGGCCAATGGTTGATGCGGGATGACTCTTATTTGGGTTCATGTACCAACCAACAAATTGGTTACCATTGGCGTTTGATGCTTGTTGCTGAGTAGGTGTATCAGGTACTCTCTTCAGTCAGTTTAGTGTTCCATATAAGTGTTACTGCATACTACACATACGTGAACATTGTGGGATTTGCCTGCGTATTTGATTACTGGCAGCGATCGACGTTGAATCCCTTTTTCCGCGTCGACTTCGCCCTTTTAATATCATTCGTGCTTATTGTGTTTGATAAGTTAATGAATATGGCGCTAGTTCAAACACAATGGCCAATTGAAAGGCGTGGGAGGGATTGAGTTTAGGGCTGCATGCGAGGCCAGATGGCATGTGGAAGCATGCCTGCAGCCTGATTAGCCCGACGGCTACTGGTTCTTTGTAGGCGCCCCCGTGTCTGACATGCATTCATGAAGATGACGGGGGTGGGGAGAGCGGCACTGGCGATAACAGGCTGACATCGACTTATGGCCACCTCTATTATCGCCCACCCTGCTTTGCATTTGATTTCTTCCGGCCGACTATGCCGATCCTCTGAAGGATTCGATGTAGACGAGGCACGTCAAGGCAAGCTGCTGAAATATTGTCTGTTTGATGTAAGATGATAAGTGATAAATCAAGACTATATACACCTGATAAACAGAGCACATTAAGATACTTTGAAACTGGTATCGATCTTACTTTTGTAATATTGCAATATGCGCATGACTCATCTAATGAAAAGCATGGTTACCTATTGTGACCACACATTGATTGATTTGCACGAATTGAAACTACTAATAACCGGGATTATTGCACTTTCTTGATCAATGAATATCCCATAATGATAACCCCCCATCATGCACTCTACGCTACATGCAATCTTCATAACAAAGCATGAATAATTACAAACCATTGCATGCATGTTGTTATTCCTGCAGGTGTCTCATCGATTTCTCCTCCAAATCCAGCGAGGGATGACTCAGCCTCCCTCGTTCACCCAATGGTGTCTATGTGACTTCTGACGAAGTGTACCCATTTCACCCCTCTTGACATTATCATATAAATTGGTAGATTTTCATTTCGACGGATTATGTAATCTTTGTTGGAGAAGTGTCATCGTAGACTTCTTGGAACCTTTGCATGCTTTCTGTGAATGGCTATACGAGACACAATCGCCCTTAAGGCAAAAGCGGATTCCACGGTCTTCAATGTGTTTCTTCTGTGCTATTGATTCGTTTTATAGGGCAGCTATAACTGCCCTGATCGTCCTTTGAATGTTCGCTCCCCTGCGCTATTGCATACTTCTTGTGATAAATGGACCGGAATGTATACCTTCTCATGCCTTAACGTGAAGTGTAAATTGATATACACTACTCTATGCATATTTTCAGTGAAGGCCAGGACTTGTGAAGACCTGACTACCCTGCTAGACGACTTCTACAAGCAAATACAGGGTAAGTATTTTTCTTCCTTGTCCCACTGTGACGTCCTCGTGATTTCTCCCGAGATCTCAAATAAGACAGATGGTGGGATTGGCCAATCAGCCGACGAAATGACCGATGGCTGTTCTGTTTATCCACAGTGGTGTCAGAGGAGTTAGTCATTCTCCTGCAATGTCGTCATGAGCTGCGTGAAGAAGTTGAGATGAGGCGCGTGGCGACGGAACAGGTCCTCAGACTGCACACCGATGAAAAGGAAGGTGCCGCGCGGAGAGATGCACATCCAAGTATTCAAATGGGCGTCGTTTTACCCGAAAAAGACGCAACTTCCGGTAGACGATGACGTCCCTTCCGGTAGGCAATGACGTCATTACCGGAAGTCGCTCAAAATCTTCCCCGGTGGCACTCAGGACTGAGCAGGTCTCCTCCGGTGGTTTTTTTATATCGCGTTGAATCCAGTATTTGTGGCCATTTTTTACAATTGTGTACAAAGTATGTTCTGCCTTTAAAATTTAAATATAGAATGTCAGAATGTATGTAATATCAGAATGTGTCATATGATATTTATTCCATGGTAACTAAAAATACATATAGTGTATTATCAAATATCAATATATTTTAATTTTATTTTAACCTCCAAACAGTTTGACATCTTCCAATATCGTGGCATTTCATATAATTCTGGCGTGACATTAAATGGAATTGGCATGAAAACAACATCAATATGATGCAAAATGACACAATGTTGACATAAAATAGCACGTTTCTATATAAAACTAAAATGGTGTCGAGTACTTAGAAGGTATTGATGGATAAATAATTCATTATTACATGTGATCTTATTACAAGCAGTTGATTATGCATTACTCTCGGAAACGGCAGCTGATTAAGTTAAACCAATCAATGCAAATCGGATGACGTTATGGTGTTGTCACGTGGTCCTTTTATATGCGTCGTGGGAGTCCGTGAAATATATATTCGACACTTAGGTTATTGTAAGAGCAGTTTAGGGATTATGAAAATCGGTCCTTTTTTTGTCTCAGCTGTCTTTCTTCTAGTTTTTAATCTGATTTTGCACCCGACAGTCCAATCTTTGTTAAATGGGTCCAATCAATGAATTTGTATATGCGCGCTCAGTTCGAAAAGCATCTTTCTTGTTCAGTTGTAATTATACCACCCCACACAGTTGTTCTCAGACTCGGTACACGACTCGTACATTCAAATGGACTTCATTTGATATCATATCGATATATCGAACCAACCCTAGTGGAATTTTCCCGCTTCAGAATGAATACGAAACAAAAGCGTTGCGTGAATGATGCAAAAAGTGCGTTATGACTATGATACCGATGTATTGTGGAACACAGTGAGTGTTAGACCATTCCGTTAGCATCTTTCGGCTGGCCCCTTGTTTCAACGACTGTGATATTTGCCTCATTTCAATGATGTTGTTATGCAATCATTAAGTATCAGCAAACTTCAGTAACAGCCATAACGGTGCTTGTTTATTTTTAATTTTTTTTTTCAAAATCAAAACGTCTTCATTTAAATTATTTTATTCATTTATTATCATTGCTATGGATACCACCTTGATGTTCAAGGGTGTTTTTTATTTGTACTGTAAAGATTGCATGACTGATTTTTATTATTATTTTATTAAATTTTTCCTTCTTGGGTGCATATATAAATGAGTGATAGTATTTGTTTTGTAAATTTCATACATGTACCTTCATTATTTTTTTGTGACTCATGTTTTTTGACATTGTGGACTTTTCATTATTAAAGTTCGAAATAAAAACAAAATTTTTATTTGATTTCACAAACTTCTTGTGATTATAATTGTGAAGGCTTACATATAATTAATTCACTCAAGTACATACTAGTACCTATAGAAACAACACCAAAAATAACAGCAAATACTTCAGGAACTAATGAAACAGAATCTTAAAATTCAAATTTCCACTGGATGCAGAAAAACCTGACCGCAAAAATGGTTATTCCATGAAGGAATCCCGCCTTGTGATCCGCGAGAGAGGATCAAAGTGAAATCCCGCTGCAATTGAACAAATATCCCGAAGGATCCAGGCTCCGAATCCCCTTCATCTGACACGGAGATCATTCGAGGAGGAGGCCTCAAATCCATGTTCAGACCTCTTCACGTGTTTTCACCATTCTCAATGGCCCAACACCCCAGCCACGGTGGTCACGTGGTCCCGAACCTGATCCCCTTTGTAGTTTGTGGAGTGAGCTGAAAGGTAATCAAAATAATGAGTACGGTCCAATGAGTTTTATTCGTGAAATGAGGATGAATTAATAATTCAGATTAGAGTACTATAGTCTCCGGTAACAGTGTATCATTATGAAACGTTCTGATTGAGAGTAGGTAATGACGAATGTACACATGAAGAACTGGGAGTAGTGCCTCCAATACACAACATTCGGAAGTGAATTAATACCAGAAGCAGTGGTATAGTCATTACGTTGAATTGGAGATCGCATCCCTTGATCAAAACGACATCGGCCTAGCTGTGTGATATAGAGGCAACTGTGCGGATATCAGCCAGTATCAACTGCACCATTATTACAGGTAAAATTTTGCAATTGCACCAAAGATGAAAGTATTAAGTACGTGTACTGAATTTCCCCATGAGACGCTAAAACAACATTGCAGGAATACGGACCGGCGACCTTCGTTTTAGGAGCCCACAGTATGATCAATTGTGCCACGAAGGAACGAGACACTTTTCTCATCAAGTTCACCAAGTAGAAGTCCTCTAAGAAAGCTTCTCTTTTGTGCTGACTTTAATGACCGAATCCTCGTTTGAGGAGGGTCGGTTATGTGTGCGCAAAGATTCTAGAGCTTCGCTAGAGCTAGAAGCTCTAGAATCTGATGCGGGTTTCCTGAAAGTAGTATTGAGTGTCGGCGTCAAAGCTCGAAGAAAAGTAAGTCTGTCCCTTCATCGACCTACCCTTCTCAAACGAGAATTCGGCCATTTTATGTTCCTCTTGGAGAAGTTAGAGTACCTCTATGATAAATTAAGGATCTCAATTAAATTAATTTCTCAATTAAGGTACTCTAGGAGAAGTAAAGGCATTAGGGCTTCAAACAACATGATGTCCGAGGACAACGGCTGAGAAAATCCGGCTATGATTTGGGTTACATCGTGTTCAGAAGGAAGATCAGCTTTCCGAACAGACCCTTGGATAATATGACTTCTATTTTGGCTGATGTATTACGAACCCACTACTCAATCAAGGAACCTAAAATACACACTGAATTGTTTCATATAATTATTTGATGGCCATTTCTTATTTTC
>KB309702.1:68938-90778 GCA_000328365.1 Capitella teleta
ATTACAGTGTAGAAAGGTAAATTAAATTAAATTAAATTACAGAGTAGAAAGGTAAATTAAATTAAATTAAATTAAATTACAGAGTAGAAAGGTAAATTAAATTAAATTAAATTACAGAGTAGAAAGGTAAATTAAATTAAATTAAATTACAGAGTAGAAAGGTAAATTAAATTAAATTAAATTACAGAGTAGAAAGGTAAATTAAATTAAATTAAATTAAATTACAGTGTAGAAAGGTATATTAAATTAAATTAAATTACAGAGTAGAAAGGTAAATTAAATTAAATTAAATTAAATTAAATTACAGAGTAGAAAGGTAAATTAAATTAAATTAAATTACAGAGTAGAAAGGTAAATTAAATTAAATTAAATTACAGAGTAGAAAGGTAAATTAAATTAAATTAAATTACAGAGTAGAAAGGTAAATTAAATTAAATTAAATTACAGAGCAGAAAGGTAAATTAAATTAAATTAAATTACAGAGTAGAAAGGTAAATTAAATTAAATTAAATTAAATTACAGAGTAGAAAGGTAAATTAAATTAAATTACAGAGTAGAAAGGTAAATTAAATTAAATTAAATTAAATTACAGAGTAGAAAGGTAAATTAAGGGACCATATACTGAGTACCATATCTACCTGCACACTTGGAGATGAAGATTTATAAATAAGACGATCAAAGGATAATCTTATAATAACTATAGTTTCCCTAATCACTCTAATCCTCACCTGGTTATTCACAAAGTCCAACAATAAAAATGATATTCTGAAAACCGATTCACGGACTTTGACTTCCAGAGTTTCTTGTGCTTATGCCCATACTTTCATTTACCATAATTCCAAATAGTAAAATAATAATAATAAAGGAATCATTCTCACTGAGTGGACTAACGGCAGCATTTGGAAGTTATTGCTATCACACTTAACACTAGTGTACACCATATATTTACATAACCAATTATTAAACATTGATTATGGGCTATCTTTTATGTTTTTTTTTTCGTAGCCATCATAACTACAATTATAGCATCTAATATATAATTATATTTACCCAGACTTCACGCATGAGTGATAAGGTAGCAAGCCTACGCATCCGCCGTTGTCATAGTTACGATCACCATGAAAGAAGACTGCTAAAGTCATCAGTGATATATTACATCATTAGTTTAATCGGCTTAATTATCAAAATACCATCTTCCATTTATACGGGTTAACATCCTGGTAGAAAGGCTCATCATATTCAACGGAATACAAAGTCTCATCACCTAGTTTCAAGGTCTCAATCAGGCCACCATCTGGCTTGGGTTCACGATACACAAACCGGTAATCATTGTGCAGATCTTTACAGGCGCGCTCAACACTTTTGCGGTTCGTCTCGTGCATGTGGTCCCAAGCGGGTTCTCTGCACAGAAATTCCTTCATGCCATTCTTGTAGGTCACCCCCATCATTTTCCAAGGGTCTCTGGGAGCAGGCACCCACACGGGACCAAAAGGCCGCATGTGCAGCGGATAAATCCAATCAACTTGGGCTTTGAATCGGTGTCCCTTCGTGCGATCGATATTACTGAAGCCTGTCTTAGACTTTTCATATGCTATGATATCCATGAATGGCCACGCCCATGAGTATGGCTTGATCGTTTTGCCAGGTGACCAGTACAACTTGTGTAAGCCTGAGGTCACTACGTAGCTGATGTTGTACCGAGCTGATAGTGTCCCGTTCTTGTCATACGCAGCCAGGAGATTGAGGGCTTTCTCTTCTAGTATAATATCGAGGTCATCATCCCATGGCAGGGCGTCATGGCTAATGTAGGCGCCCAGCAGACTACCATAGTAAATCATCCACTCGATTTTCAGGTCGCAGAATGCTTTCATGACACTGTGCAGAAATCTGTGCATCATCAGCGTCTGATCTTCAGTCAACATTCTGGGTAGGTGCTTTGATGATTTCCATTGGAATGTCGAGTATATTTCAGAAAGTTCATCATTGATTGCAGGGTTCGTGCAGAGCTCATCGACGCTTGGAACTCGCAGAAATTTGGTTGTTTTTTTGCTTGTTGTAGTTATAATGGCAGCTTGAGTTGAACTGGCAGCTGGGATTGAAATGGCAGCTGGGATTGAAATGGAAGGTGGAGTTGCAATGTTTAAAGACTTGGATGTTGCTAGAGTTTGATTGGGCGTCGTTATTTGCCCTAAATGTGTAACATTGCTTTTGGCAAATGCGAATTGCCGGAAAATCTTTCCGCTTTGATGAAGATATAGCAGAAAGGAAGGTATAGCGAGGATCAGAAGGCCACAGAGGTAAGCCCGGAGCAGCTTCATCCCTAAAAGATAAAAGCAGAAATTATGGAGAGATAACAACTAGCTCAGCAAGTGAAACTTGTGTATCCAGTTTCCAACGTGTGAATGCCAATTGAAATAATTATTTTGGCGTTAACGCTCGCTTGCATATACGTTTTAAAATGTTGAACATTGTACTCTAAATGTTGTATATGATTGGGACAAACTGAGTCAATGGGCAGTTATAGTGAATGCAAATAATTATAATGATGATTGATCAGGCTATTATTATTATTATGAATGATGAAAAAAATAAAAAAATAAAAAATTTGTTTTTAATTTTATGAAGCGTAAAATTCGCAAAGTGCTCAAAAACGCTGCGGCATGGTACAGATGAATGAAGCGTAATTATTGTTGACTGATAAAACATGAGTGATGCAACACGTGAATAGCGAGATATAAAAAGATGTTTAAAAACAGATGAAGATTGCGTAATTTAAATGGGTAATTGGTTCCATAAACGTGGTGCGACATGACTGAAAGAAGTAGAGTAAAACCGGTGTGATCTGGTGAAAATAACACATATAAACGTATAGCATTTTGCGATCTCACGCCCGGATTAAAATCAGAGGGGTAAAGAGTTAACAGTTCGCTCAGGTGACAATTCATGAAGATATCAAAGTCATAAAGATAATTTAATAAACAATTCGCCGCCTAATAGGTTGTCAGTAAAGCTGCCTATATTAATAATTATTTATATATATCTTCCTTCAATGCACGTGTTGATTTCGCGTAGGCCGCTTTGCATGCGCATTCCTCTCAATCAACATGCAACTGTTGCAACTATTGTACTATTACGTAATCATCTCATTTTTTTTAATGAAACGCATGCCCGCCACCTTAGTATTACAGTAACATGACAGGCTTTCCATATTCATTCTGATGAAATATGATATTGTAATATTTCACACTTGAAGGGGAAGGGGGTGGGATCGTTCGCGTTTCATATGTTTCTTGTACAATTTTATACATGGGAGTGCGTTGCGAACGTTCTACAAAAATATCGTTTTTAAGAGAGGACTGTTCGCTAGAAGAGCAAGTGTACTGTTCATCTGTAACACTACATGATGACGATAGGATGGTCGATTTCTCACACCTGAATGGCTACACGAGAATACACACCGCGTCTCAATGATCTCGTGCATGGGGGGAGAGTGTTTGCACAGATTACTATGTCGTGGCTTCACGCATCGCGTAGCTGCTGAGGAGGGGAGGAGGGATGTCGAGACTGCTGGGTTGATGGTCTTGTTTGCCAATCGTTCTCAATCAAACATTATCTCATTCAATAGGGGACAAGAGCGGACCAGCCAGCGTACGTTACTGCCGCTCTTGCCCTGCTTCCAGCCGAAACTGGCCAGTTTCGGCATGTTTGCTGGGAAGATACCCGTTCAGTTACTGAGATCACGATCAACAGCAGTTTTCTGTGGGCAAGTCCAACTGAACCTGCTTGTAGCGTAGGAAAGTCCTACCGACCTTCCCACATAGGCGAAGTTGTACTACGGGCAGTTGTCCTTTGAATATAATTGTCTTAATGGCTACGTGGGATTTTTGGAGTACCTGATTGGACAATCCGAACTAGCCAATGTAAAAACAGTATAATGCAGTGATATAATTTACTCATCCGTCAGGCTTTCCTCCGTTGCAGCTCCTTCTCCTCTTGGCGTACCACAATGGAACTTCGATTTAAGAACGAGGCTTCATATTCTCACGTCATTACAGAGAATGAAACAAGTGCCATTGATTGGCTCACTCCTCTGCGTGGCACCGAATGCATGGATGCGGTAAACGGGTAAAGGTAATGTATTATGATTATACAAACACATCACTGTGTCGGCTTCTCCTGATGTTGGCCGATGTGCAGTGGCTGAATCAGTACGTGCATGAGCATGTGTACGTGCATGAGCAAATGTCCTCACGAGCGACGGTCATTCAGTAAATGCTTCATTGTGACGTAGAGATGGGGGCATTCGGTAAAGACCGGGGTATAAAATTCCACGTTTGGTTTCTTATGCCCCTGTAGAGCATAATTTCATTCCGCATTGTAAATTGACCAGTCGACATTAACCAGTCTTCGTGTACATGAAGTTATCGCGTGTTTCAAAAGTCCGTCAAGTTTGGCAAAAACGCACCAAAACCTAGCAATACAGAAATTAACCTCCTTGGTATTCAGGTTCTGAGGTCGACTAAGGTCGTTTACCTTGAAAATAGCTATCCTCCGAAATGTCAGTCTTCGATCTGGCTACCTCTTTACATGCTGATCAATACGAGCTGATAATCCTTCAAAGAAATCTTCCAACTGAATGAACTGGCAACGTAATAAAGCGGTCAGCACGCACTACTGCGCAGGGCCCGCAACGAAAGAATTCTGTGTCGTCATTTTCGCGCATGATCACGTAGCGTGATCGAGATATGCGAAGATCTGTGTCTGGCAGAGCGAAGCTACTTGTGTCAGACGAGTTAAAGGTAAAGCTCTTGCTACTGGTATCTATATATATTTGCCCAAGGTCGAATGCGGGGTCAAACTGAATGATCAGACATTTACTGGTATATAAAGAAGTACCTAGAATGAGTGACATTTTCAAGGCGCATTTTGGAGATAGGACGGTGATGACCCGGATGCTGTTGAACTCACATGACCTAGTTTAAGTTGACAGTTAATCACCATACTCTTTTAGATTTTCACTATCTTTTGCATTTGTGTTTTCGCAATCATGACTCTTGTCTGCTTCCTTTTTGAGCATGGAGCACAAGTAATTAAACTCTATTCTGTCAAGAGTGTGAAGGCCTCCTCTTGTCAAGCACCATGCTCTTCGTTTCATTTGCTTTTAGCACTGATCCTCTCTTTCGACTCAGCTCTACAATTCTCGAGATTAGTGTCAAGAGCTCACCTTTATTTTTGCATACTGATGGCCCGTCCTCCATTTTGATGCCAACCTGTGGAGTTTCTTCTCTCGTTATGTCTTCCGTGTATTCGTTGAAAGGAGATATGATACAACCTTGTCTAGCACCGCGCCCACAAGGGAGCTGTTGTGATGATCCGCTGCTCGTTTTCATCATGTGATCCTGCTACGGGCGACAAGGAGTTGAATGACATGCTTTGGAAAGGCCACGTGGTCCGCATCCGCCGACGCATGCTGCCAGTCAGCAAAAATAACAACAATGGCCACCCAGGTGTACAAATATAAGAATAAAAATTATAAATAAATAAATAATCAATCGATCAACTAATCAACGAAGCACCTGCTCTTGCAATTTGCACCAGGGGAGCCGCATTTCACAACCTATATTTCGTATTTAATACTCATTAAGAGAAATAACAGAATCGTCTGTCGCATAAGTTTATTTATTCAGCTTTCGAGGGGTAGTGCCTGGTGCATTTCATTGGTTATAATATTTAATACATAAAAGATTGATTCACAATAATTAAATCTGTGATTTTGTAAAATAGACAGTGATGGCAGTCCTTTCGGAATAACAGAGCGTAAAACGATAACTGGACCAATTTATGGCAATAATATGCTATGAAAATTGCCAATATAACTCGTCAATTAAACATCATTGTTCTTCTTGTCTCTCATGCGTCACAATAATGTCATTTCTAACAGTGAAACTTCATTAATAATATAGATCGGCTCAACATGCTTCAAATCATCCCATCTCCTTCCCATATTTTCATTACGAAAATTTACCATCGCTTGTCGAATTTTCTATTGCACATAATGTTCTATGCACATCATAAGTGCTTGTACCTTCGCCGTGCATGCATCGTTTGTCAAAGTTTGATAAATAAACATTTATATACGAAATGGGCTAAAAGTAATCTATCTACTCCACGTTAAAAACAAAACTCAAAAATTTGCTAAAATGCATCAATTATTTCCAAGAAATAACTACCTGGTATGGATTGACTATGTTAATCTGCACCCATTTATGAAAATGAATCAAGTAAAAAGTATATTTTGAATGAGGGAGGAACATTTAAATGTGAGTGGTGAGTGATCGCGAAGAGAGCAATATCAGATGCCCGGCCACGGTCATAAAGGAATGTCATCTCTTGCATGGGGCTTCAATACAAACGCTCTGCTTTGTTTTGCTTTCATGATATGAACATTAGTGCTACTGTCACAACAATAACACTCTCAAACGAAACAATAGAACGAGAGCGTTGCCTTAATTGCGCGTTCAATGAAGCTTATCCATGGTCCGGGGCTCTGTTTGCCGCCAAAAGTGGGAATATCGAGGAACGAGATAAATCGGCATAAATGTTAGTGAAATTTGAATGGAAATGATAGGAATAGCAGCATGACTTGTTAGACTAACCATACCAAGCATTTATCTCTCTTATCTTTGTGTGATATTTACACTGCGATCTGTTTTGCGTAGCACCATTGGAAGTATTGAGATCTTTATCATGGAGATTACTTTTGGCCAAGGAGCATAATGTGGACTGAAGCCACGTCCAGAGCCGTTATGGTTATAAACAGGAGACCACCGCCAAGAACACCCACCCAAGATAGCTTCAACGGCCGTCTTACGACCTCTCATTATACATTCTTACTGGGATTCCTCGGATATTGTGTTGCCATTAATAGCTTATTAATTTTATACCCCTTTATCGTGTCATCTTTTATTATTTCATTTTCGTAAACATACAAATTTTCCTGAGATCACCTCGAGTTATTGTTTTACAAAGTCCGTCGTCATTTTGGATGCAATGATAATCCGACCGTAACTCAATTTTGTTCAGCATGCAATCGATTGATGGCTCATGTTCAAGATATTACTCGAGGAAATTACTCCTCGAATCTGTAGCCATTCTTACTGTGAGCAGCCACCAAACACAACGCCCTTCCCTTCCAATAATAAATGAGTCACGAAATGTCAGAGTAGCTGATGAGCCGCTTCCTTCACGTGATGTTGAATTTTCTTTCAATGATTCTTCTGCTCTGTCTTCACATATTGAAACGATCTGCGCTTATATACCTGATTTCGTTATTTTCAAACTGAAGTCAAAATCTGTTCAGTGCGTGGGTGCCCTTACCTGTGCTGGATAACTCACCCCCCCACCCCCCACCTTTTTTTTTCTTACTTTGATCCGGCACGAGGTTATCTTACTTTTCCGCCTATTGACGTCATAAAAATTTGTTCTAAGTGTGAGAAACTATTCCGTCACCATGTCAAGAACGATGTTGTGCTTTGCTAAAGATTTTGTTTTCTCGGAACTTCTGGGTTTATTTTCAAGAGAGAACAGATGCTGACATAGTGACGTAGTGACATAGTGACATAGTGACATAGTGCAATTATACATTCTGTCGACACCCGGAAGTGTATTTATCACGACATGGCTTAATAATAATAATAATAATAATAATAATAATAATAATAATAATAATAATAATAATAATAATAATAATAATAATAATAATAATTAATAATAATAATTAATTAATAATATACATAGCAATTAATAAATCATACTGCTATTCAAAGTATTCCAGTGGTCAAATGCACCTAATATATTCATAACGTCGTCTACATAGAATCAGAGAACTTTAATCTGTAATCATAACGTTTGTGGTGCGTTATGACAACCAATCATCTTCCCCTAAAGTAGCCCCATCGCGAACCCTGCGCAATGAATACAGATTTCGCGGCGACGTGTCTTCTCCCGAAACGCTGCCCAGGAGAATACATGACTCGTAAAACCCGCAGACAGGTTGGCGACAAGATCTCAATTCTTCCATTCCGACGCCTGGCTGGCTTCGAAAGCAGAAATTTCATGTTCAGTTGATCGCGTCGCTTCCGCTACTCTGAACCTCGCTTGGAAACTGATGACCTTTTAATAGCTTCTGACCGCGATTATTAGCCAAATCCTTTAATATCCCGTTGGTCAAAAGCCCACTGATGTCCACTTCCTGATTCAACCAACCAATAGAGTCAGCTGCAAACGCATATGCCACCCCCCCCCCCCCTGAACAGAATGTATGCAACGCAATAGAACTAAACATGTAGGCCTTTGGCGGATTTCACGAGGGTGGTCACGTGATTTGTGTGTTTTGAATGGTCGCAGCGCACCACGTGACAACGACGCCACATGTCCAGGGTGCATACTAGTACATGTCTCATTGCACAATCCCAAAAATATGAAATAAATCCCATAAATCCCAAGTTTTGTTATCACGCATACGGTGGATTAAAGGTATGGGCGTACTTGAAATATTCACAATATTCTCAATGCACCACGTTCGTACGGTATGCATTAAAGAAAGTGCAAAAGTTAGACCAACAATTGTAAATTCGGTTTAAAGAACTTAACCACAATCACATAATTTCACTTTTTCTGTTATTTCTAAACGCTTTCACAAACACACGTTCAGACATCAGACCGGAATATGAAAACACCAACAGCAGGAGCTTACTCTCAGAACCAGCGAGAGCGCATGCGCAGAACTCAACAATGGCACTCGCTATTTGCCCACTCTAACACCGTAGCCCCAGGCATCTCTTCCTCTTTATACCCTATTCTATGGCAAGTAATGGGGTGATCATTCAGCGGGTTGAATTATTTACCAGATGTTCTGCCCAATTCTGCGTGTATTTACCTTTAATTCCAGCTCATGAAACGAGTAATACCTACCCCGCAAGTCGAATAACACGAGTTTCGAACTAATCAAGTAAATTCGGGTAATTATTTGAATGATTTCAATTGCAGTGCAGTTTGGTACAGCAGATGTGCATGGTGTGGGAAGCTTGTTTAGACACCGGAGTTTGTAGCCATCATTTGTAGAGTGTTTTCACAGCACATGTTTTGCTGCGTAGGGAACTGTCATAAGAAAATTGCTTCGGCAACTGTAACCAGCAAACACCTGCTTATCTTGTAGCAGCAGACACTTTCCCTGATAGCCCCTGACTCACCACTCACTGACCACCGATCCGTCATTCGATGACCAGACCCTTCTTAATAGGCTAACAAATCCGGATTGACCTCTGCCACTCCCCATAATGTCCAGAATGCGCATTTCCCCACTCCCCCCTCCCTCCTCGGAACAGATTTTCTGCCCAGGAAGCTGAACAAACGATCTTTTCAAGCACGCCGCCTGCAGCGCCCAAACGGAGCTTAATTCTTCGCGCAGAGCTCTGGATATTTCGAGAGATGGTCAGATCAGCAGATCCGGAGCCGATAGTTGAACCGCGCGTGCGCTCCGGCATCCACATCCGCTTCCGGTGGCAGCGTGAAAAGCGGACGCAGTCTGTGGTCGGCGTTCAGTTGCTTCAAAGCGAGTACCGATCGGAGGATTAATTCATTGAGCAGCTAAAAGGTTGGTGGAGCTAATGAAGTGATATTGTGTACAATTTTTCCTCCCCTTCCACTTATATGCTGACAGGCCTGTCGGCACTTGGTTTCGTTACGCAGGTAATTTCGTGTTTTGATTTCTTTCGCGAGAAGCTGCAATTCAGACGAATAGCAAGAGGTTTCATGCTCTTGTACTTGTAGTAACATTAGACGTCTGCTGTTATGAATAATATTTCAGTGGCATCAACAGGTTGTTGAATGCATTTTCTAGTGTTTCGCAGTGTCTGCTTCCATTCTAAAACACTGAAGGTATTTGTGTGCTCATCAATGACCACACACATGTGCTCGTTCACTTTATTCGCTCTTTTTTTTTTTTTTGTTACACCTTTTTTATCGTTGATTGGATGCACACGTGTGAGGTAAATAACTTACGATTAGACCAGGGATATCGCTATCAATATCTCATAGCAAGCCAAGTGTCATGAATGGGGAATTTGAGCCGACAGAGTTGAACAAAAAAACAAGGTTTCAACAATCTCCCTGTTGCAAGGCGTGCAGCTGTTCCGAGCGCTTCAACTTCTTGAGACTGTCTCATAGACATTCGCTACAAGTAGAAAGAACACAGAAACGCGCATCAACTTACAAGGGAGTGTTCATTCACAAATCGAGAGCATTTCCTGCTGTAAACATGCCACGGAAGTTTGCGCGAGCATCTGAGTGCAATTACGCTAGATAAACATGCCGGAAACGTTGTTCTTATCGTAGACGTCCAGAAGGTGTTGAATCAATTAAGATATCGTAATGACCAAAGGAAAGGTGTCGATTTATGGCCAATGAGAATGCGAAACATGGCAATATGAGCTTTTACGAGGCGTGCGTTCCTCCGGGAGAGTCGGCAGCCATGGCCCTTCGCTCCTGAACAACCATCCGTCAAATCCAAGATGGCTGAGAAGTCTTGGCCTTTGAGGGTTTCTCCGGGCGGCTGATTCCCTTAATCTTTCATCCCATCTTCTGTTTTATGATCCTGTAATCGTGGTCGACTCACCGTTAGTTCAGAGTACTCAAAACGTTTGTTATTTACCCGTATTTTTTGTTTTCTATCTTCGGCAGATTCTACAAGGAACAGAGCAAAACGGCCTCGTTAATATCTCTAAAAAGAGGAATTCTTGTGCTAGTTGAGTGATTAATTCCTCTTTCATCAACAAAATCGACTCTCTCTTTTTTTGCGGCCTGCGAAAACAGTTTATTCTGACTGGCTGTTGAGAAACCCTAGCATATGTTCATGGGATAACATACACCAGCAGCTGGTTATGGATATTGACATGGGCAAACTCCTCTGCATTATCGTGTTTGTGTTTCTCGAGGTGAGCGCGAACTCTGACCTCGATGACGGTGACCTTCCACCCTTGCCCTCCGTGGCCTTTTCAACCCCAAGGCCGTTCAGTTGTGGTCAGAGAGATCGGTGTGCGCGTCGTCCGGATGATCTACCCTTTCACGCCACTAACTGCTTCTGTGATGATCTCTGCGAAGTTTATGGCGACTGCTGTAAAGATTACTCGAAAACTTCTAAGCGAAAGATCAAAATCGCAAAGAACACAGTTTCTTGTGAGCGGCGACCGCAAATCTACCCAGAAGGCGAAGTGTACATCGTCAAGAGCTGTCCTAAAGATCACACTGATAGCTTTGTCCAAGAGAAATGCGAAGACGAAAGAGCGAGTGGGGAGTTTCTGCAGCTCCCGGTGACGGGTTCTGACACGAGGGTGCTGTACCGCAACGTGTATTGCGCAATCTGCGCAGGGGACACCAACGTGACTTTCTGGACCATCAAGATAAACTGCAACAACAAACCCTCCAGATACGACGAAACGAGGGTGGCCCAATCACTGCTCGCCTCTCCACATTGTGTCTTTGAGTACAATCACCCGGTTGGCCTGCCATATCGGAACTGCAAATCCCATTTCAGTAAGTGTGACCGCAATTTTGATGGGGATAAACGAGTAGAGAAAAAGTGCAAGAGTTACACTTCGTTTGTCTACGCTAGTCTTCACGTCTTCAAAAACAAACATTGCGCAATCTGTAACCACGTTAATGCCACCTACCTGTCATGCGAGGACACTCGCACCCCGATGCCTCCCATGGAAGGCGACCCTGCTGGGTACACGCCCCCGTTCTCCGTGACCCTGGACGTCAACCATGGGGTTGGAAGGATAGATGAGAGCAGAGTTGGGATGGAAGGAACCTCGTCTGTGGTTGCGACAGACATCGTACTGAGCGGCTGCACCGAGGGCCAGGTGTTCAACCCATTTCAAGAGGAATGTGTTGTGATTGGATGCACTGGAGGTGCGGAATTCACTGAAGGAGAATGCTCCATCGAAGGTCCCATGACTGAAGCAACATCACCAAGAATGACCACTGATGAGTTCACGGTGACAGAGCTAGTCAGTTCGTCGTCCCTGTACATGGAGTCTACATCGGTTGTGACCAGTGTACAACTGACCACTCCACTAGTCACGAGGCACACTCCAGGCGTCGTGACGGATCCTTCAACACCCAAGATATTCGAGGACATGGACTGTCCCTTGATGAAGCTCAACAGTACTGATTACTATTACTTAAACAACGGATCCATCCACGTCGAGTACGTCAAGAGGACATACAACCCAGGGCAGTTCATCACCACTGGACGGAGCCACTTCATCTGCCAACCGCCTTCGTCCTCTGACCAATCAACCCGGCGCCCATCGCCCAACGCCACATCTTCAGTGCAGATGTTTAAGTTCACGATGGTGCAGAGCCTAATCTCGCTCATAGGGCTTGTCGTGTCACTGTCGGCATTGCTCGTCGTGTTCATCGTATATTTAATGTTCCCACCTCTACGTGATCTCCCTGGAATGTGTCTGATGTCTTTGATTGCGTCACTGTTCGTGGCACAGTGCCTGTTCCTCTTCGGCACCCCGCGTACCGAATTACCCGACGTGTGCCTCACCCTCGGAGCCCTCATGCACTACTTCTTCCTGGCAGCCTTCCTCTGGGTCAACGTGCTTGCAATCGACATCTGTCGGACGTTCGCGTCTTCGGGTCATCAATCGGATGCCTCGTGCGTCCGCTTCTCTCTCTACTCGTTTTACGCGTGGACGCTTCCGGCGCTGATCGTCGCTGGCTCAGTGGCGTTGGACGTCTTCGAGGTTCACGCGTTGTATCGGCCTCACTACGGGGAAGGGCTGTGTTGGATCACCAGCCGCCGGGCCCTATTGGTGCTGTTTGCCCTACCCATGGCAATCCTGCTCTTTGTCAACATTCTCTTGTTTACGGTGACCATCTTTCACATCTGCGCCCTTGATCGCATCACACAGAAAGCACTCGCACAAAACAACTACAGCTTCCAGACCACCCCGCCCCCACCCAGCCTGCAACGCGAGCGCAACCGCTTCATCCTATGCATCCAACTGTCGTTCATCATGGGGTTAACCTGGGTGTTTGGCTTCCTGGCTGCTTTGACTGACTTGCACGTGTTGTGGTATGTGTTCATCTTGTTCAACACCACACAAGGGGCGTTCCTGTGCATTGCTTTCGTGTGTAACAGACGGGTGTTCCGCCTGTTACGCCGCAACAAGGACGAAGTGGCCCCACGCCAAACCAGTTCATCACTAAACGGCCGCAGTGGCTACACACGACCGACATATTTATTCGACAGCGACGCCTGCGTCATAGCCCAGGAGACGAGCATTTAGGCGACGAAATCCCCGCTGGATTGGCGCGGCACTGCAGGGCCAGGTTTTTATAGAACTAATGGATGGGCATGCAATGTGGCATCTTCCACGGTCACATTGACAAATATCTGAGGCGCCTGAGACACGTGGGAGATGATCTACAGATTGATTGGCTCGTTCTGCCATGAATAATAATCGTTATGCTCTCGTCTTCATCGGGGCATTTTTCCATTTTTGTGTGGTCGTCTTCAGCGGCACCCATTGTGCCGGTTAAACGAAGGGCGAATGTGGTTTTATTCCGAGGGGAATGCCAGCCCTCATCGGTCTCCCATTGATCAGAGCAGATCGAGCAAGCTGACCATATTGATCTTGTCCTCTCATACCATTACTTCCTCCTCTCATCTTCTTTTACTTTTTTCCCTTTCTTTCGTACCGTGGAATTGCAGGGATCTTTGCATGCCTCCTGTGCGTATATGGTGTTATATTTATGATTTCAATAAATGAATTCTTATTAACAAATTGTCTACTCGCAGAATGTTGTGGTTATAAAAAAAGGCGTTGAGTTGACTTCCTGTATCCACTTATAGCAAAGGAATTTCATTCTCATATCATGCACACACAATACCAGGAAATCCTAGACATAATGACATCTGAATATTCTCATAATTATACAGATCTGAGATCACCGCTGACGAATATAGGCTAAGAAAATCCCAAAATGGTTCAAGGATGCAGTTCGTTTATAGCCTTGAGTCACTTCAATTTCCTATCATGTTGGATTATATATAAATGTATACTCATTGCTTTGACGATTGAGAATAAAACCCGTGACATCATCTACATAATAATTATTCGCATAGTTCGAGCTCAACGAAATGATTCGGCCTTGTTGCTAAGGGCAGTGCCTGTAACCGTTGCTAGGACCCATTTCATGGAACGCTGCCCTGATGTGTTTCAAACCGGCTGAAGACTTAGTCTTTTATGGGCATTCCCGATCTGAGATCTGCTGGCAGCAAAGAAATAGTTCTACTTGTCAATTGATTACTTACTACGTGTAGCAAGTATTCCGTATGCACATTATTACGTACATGCCGCATAGTGTATATGCATAAATATAACATATAATTGGATCCATTTTGTGGTATGTTAAATGACGAATAGGTCCTATAAACATATTTACACACGAAGATAACTGTAAGAAGCAAGCATCAAATGAATTAGCGAACAAACCATTGCACAATCGGTCAATAATACTTTACACAGACATCGCGTGCCAAGATCGCTGGTAATCGGAAATCTGTTTGGTCTCAAAGGGACCATCAGCGGATCTTGATTCTTCGCCTTTTTCTTGTTTTGTTTATTTACGCCAGATATCTCGATCCCTTGATCTGAAGGAGGTTTGCCAGAGAAACGCTCTGCGTGCCTTGAAAGAAGCAGCACTTGGCCAATGCATATTCACCCTCATCTGGTGCACGTTCATGAGTACTGGAACTGGATGTAAGGAGGAGGAGGAGGAGGAGGAGGAGCACGATGCATAGTAGCATATGCTGCATGGACATATCACGATGAGGCACAGCGCAATCCCTCTCTCGAACGATCACTTTATAATCTGGTGTCTTAATCTGAGTTGGATCACATTTCTTCTGTATATGAATCTTGGTTATTTAGTGCTGCAAACAACGCATCATAGTGCATCATTGCATCTCTTACAACGGACATAAAGATAATGGAACATGATGTACGGCGCTGGATGAAGACGGTAAAGGACCGAAATTATTGAGCTGCATGCGTTGGGCGAAAGCAAAGTGGGCTTGGCTGTCACGCTTGCATCTCATGCGGAACTCATGGCCTCACGTACATGTAGAGGTACGGATCCAGCACCCAAGAACCAATATGATCCAGGGTCATTCCAGGCAGATGGAGAGTTGTGAGAGGGGAAGAGAGAAATAGAGAGGAGAGAGAGGGGGAAGGAGGATGCCCAATAATCAATCAACTCTCTTTCGCAGCGATTTTCATCATTAAGAATGGATAATTGGAATGTCAGCAGAACATAAAAGATCGCATCTCTTTTGATCGTTCCACGAGGAAAACAAATGATGAAAACAATCGACTTTCTCGCAAAAACACACGCACCGTGAGTGCACTGGAATATAGTATTGTCTGAACAACATCTTACAGCGCTGGGTAAATAGCAGTTCGTTATTCTCTTTACTCGGTTAATGATACTCTTCCCAGTTCACCAGAAAACCTCTTTTTTTTTCTGTGGATATACATCAGCCAACTGATCGAGTGCATGAGTTTAGCATAAGTTTAGCTAAAATGTTAAGCAGCTAGCTTATGCTCACTGCGTTGACTAGTTACAAACAGGGACTTTTGTAAGCTATATGAAACCTTGGGATATATTATAATCCATCGTACATATTGAGGAGGTAAAAAATGCACATAAATATCCCAGCCATCGAGACGAAGGAGGTGTGAAGCATATTAGCGGATGAGATCCAGGGTATGCGTAGTTTTTATTACATTCATAATCCACACGATCTTGCATTCCACCCGAGGAGCATGCAAAGTAGATCTTATCCCCGATATCAAGTAAAGAGATGAGAGATAAAAATAGGTAAACTGTGATCCCCCTCTGAGCGGAAGTGGGGTGGGTGTGGATTAAAAGAACGCTTTGGGTTTTATGCTGAGCGAGTTCCTCTAAGTTGGCAACTCCAATCTCCTTAGAACATTCAATATGTGCCATCCATAGATGATCGATTGTGCATTAAGTTTCACGAAAACCCCCCCCCCCCCCAAAAAAAAAAACAAAAAAAAAGCCCCACAAGTCTACATTTTTTGACAGGGCGCATACCTTGCTGCATAGAGTACAACTTCTACGCGCGGCAGTAGCATATAGAATGGTTGTTGTCGTACACGTCTGCAGTGCACCCATTAACTAAAAGGTCGGGTGAAGAAGACCCCCCGTCTATTACGCAATAAACCAATTGTTGGCTTGGAGCAAGTGTGAAGACCGCGGGTGCCTGACTAATAACGGAATGATCAAATTAGGTGACGTCACCAATTCGGTTATCCGACTCAAATTTGCTTTTGGGGGAAATGAATCGCGTGGTGTGAGATACAGCATTCGGTGATCAGTGGTAGCGAGGGCGTTGGGTTCGTAACTTCAGCAGCGTAATTCATATGACGTGGTTAGCCATCATAGCTACAGGCCAGTTACCAGTATTCACCGATCTATAGTATTTAATATCTCGTTCCCAAGACAAATGCTTTGAGAACAGAGCCACGGATTCGTCGGCTTTTCCCCCCCCTCCCTCCCGCACCTGCGCGGTTGGCCTAATCCTCTCAGGAGAACCTTCTTGTGCCTCTCGTCTTAAAAGGGGCTCCTACTTCTTAGAGATTCGCTGGTTTGATCTTTATATTTTCCCATGCGCATATTATGCTCCATGGTTCGGAAATTAAACCTCTTCTGAATGTTGTCATATCAGATTGTTGTATATCGACCATTAAAAGTTAAAACTTTAATTTTTGGAATTGCCAGACCTACCGCAGGCATTACATGTACTGTGGGTCTATGCTTTGAACTCGGTTTCTCTTCGACATCATCACCGGATCATAACGCACCCACAACGCGGAATATCCAGCATGAAAGCAAAGTGGAATGGTCGCCGACCTCGAACCCAACACGATTGGCATGTTGACTACTCGGTAATCCGGTAACGGGTTGCCATAGGAACGGCTGCATTATATGTTTCCCTGTACGATTCCTTTCTTTGTTCATTTATCTTAAATCTGTTGCATAAAACGAGAATATTAGGCTATTGAGTATTGGTCATTGATCGTCTGATACAATGTACGTCTTCAATGCACGAATGCGTAGTGCTCCCCATACCGCGATCCTAAAATGCATCAACATTGATCCGTTTCGTCGAACAACCGTTATGATTCTCAGCATAGCGTACTAGTAGTATGCTCATCATAACGGTATTTTTGAAGACTTGGGATGCATTAGAGCATAACGTTTCTAATAATGATAATCATGGATTGTACGCTGCATCGGTCGTCTCGTGTGTTGAGACATAAAATGAAGTTTGCATAATCATTGAATGCTCATGTTAAATTATTATTAATACTAATTAATAATTATTCCGTCGCCTATTGATTGTGATACCGGGCTTAAAAGATAGCCAGTGATGAATTGGTGCTGAGGGTGTCTACGAGTGGATTCCTCACACCTCCATAACGCGGCTGGTTGGTGCCTGGATGGACGGAGGAGGGGGGGTCCATTCAGATTACGAAACCTGTCAACAATTGGCATTCACTATCACAAGCGACGCGGAACCCAATTTGATTGCTAATAACAGCTGAACACTGATCACAACACAACTGATTATGCAATACAGGTGTTTGCCTCAGAGGGAGCGAGATAAGAAGACAATTCGAATTCTGATTTCGAATATTTTAATAAAAGAGAAACACGGCTTATAAAAGCGATTGCCGCCGGAGCAGTTCATGAGTTCAGTGAAGCGAATGAGAGTTGAATGATTTCATGAGCTGATTGAGCGGCCCACAATGCATCAACATCTATGATTTTCCCTCTTGCTGGCTGAGGCCAAGAATTTTTAATAATATTATCATAAACATGAAAAGAGAAACAACACGTACCGCTGGTCGCAACTCTCAAAGATCAAACCAAGGGAAAAGTTAAAACGGACGCCTATGGTCGTGAAAGCACAGCACACGTTTGTGAAGGTATAATGGCAGAAACAGGTGTTGTAACTTTTCTAAGGATAAATTATATTTTATCAAAGTAAGAAATAGTCTCAACCACATTTCAAGTATTTTGAAGTATCTTGTGTGCTGTACATGTTATCAGTATCAGTGATAAATAAAACTCATAAAGTTATTCAAAATTGATGAATATAGCCCAGGGCTATTCTCACATTACTACGACGCCAACGGTATCAACCAATTTTATTAAAAAAATAAAAAATAAAAGTTAAAAATTAATGCCGGACAGATATCGATATCGAAATCCACAACCGACTTTAACCAGATGCTACCATTTAATTGTTTTTCCCAAATTTCGAATCCTATTCTAATCTAATCTGATGCGGGAGGGGGGGGATCCTCTCTCAATTGGGAGGAGGGTTGAACGCCAATCTGCGCCTGTGGCGTCTGTTTTGGACCCTGGATGTGGTCCGTCCATTGGGAGATTTTCTGCTATATCTGGTCTCTGTTTTTCCATCAAATTATTTTCTTTGTATAAAATTTCGTGGTTGAAAAAGTGTCAAATTTTAGTCTGGACATTGCGCTTTACCTTCTTCTCACTTATATGGTTCATGTTTATGCTCCATGCAGAAGACTGAGATGTAGCTTTGTAATTGTCGTACTCTTGTCCTCTATGGGATTTGTGATCTTATGACGAACTTATTCATCTCATCGAGAAGGAGGTTTGGTGATGCCAATTCCCCTCTTCGTCTCTTCATCGCATCTTCTGGCTAATCGAGCGAATGTATTATAATAATTGATCGGTAATTATCGATTTTGTGTGCTTCTTGTGGGTGATATGCTTGCAATTTTTGTCTTCACCTTATGGTTCATGCAATTGCTAATAAAATGATACATGTATGTATATAAACCAGCACCTATAGACCCTCTGAGATCATTAGTTCCCAGAACATCGTGTTCCCAACCTGTCATTAAACCGACGCCATTTTACGACAAACAACAGGTCATCTAACTCACAGAAAGGTCATCCGGGTCATGCAGGTTAATATTGAATGTAATATTAAATTGTATTGAATGTAATTAAAATAGCATATAGAGTAGCTCAATCTGCTGAAACGTTTACGAATACTAAGTAGTGCTACACATACAAAGCGTATTTCGATGTTCACCCTCAATTTATCTTGCTCCATCTTCGCCAAGACATACACGCCACAACGATGTCACTCGGATTCTGCAAGTGTTGATTAATGAGACCAAGGTCATGACAGCCGACTCCCGTGTGAACCCTTGCTACCAGGCTGTGTACTTCTCCAGTACACGCATAACTTTCACCCGTTTGGCATTCGAATGGATACCAAATTGATCACACCGAAATTGCCAATTATTTAATGAAATTGTGGACCGAAATTGTGAATTAAACGAGACTTGAGAAGTTGAATTTTAAAGAATACCCACCCAAATATCATACAAATGCAATGTTTTCGCAACAGATATAGAACCATTCTAAATTCCTTTTAGCTGACGGACATTTGATCACATCTCATTAATTTGAGATAATAGCGAATCATTTTGATGGAAGATACTAAGTAAAGTACACTCTTTGACCTATACCCATTTCAGACATTAGTAAAGAAGCTTTAATATTATTATGATAATTATAATTCCAGTATATTTTTTTCCATACATCTACTTGTAAATGTACATATATATGATTCCTAATGATGAACCTTCAGCCAGCTTAGCTGAATGGCTGAATAGGGTATGAATCCAGGAGATTCCTCCCCATTTTTGTTCAGAATGGTCTAAGTCAAAGAATGTTGCGGGTTATTTTCTCTTATCTCATAATTATTTTTAATGCATCAGTTCCAACTACAGAAATGTGTTTATTACCTCAATTGCTATTATATCAGATCCCGATAACAGCTTGGAGGAAAAAAAAAAAAAAAAAAAAAAAAAAAAAAACCACCCAAATACGCGAACATCTAGGTATGGTTGATAGCTTATCAAGTACAGATGTCCTTATCGGGTGTCGAAGGTGATATAACGATATATTTTCAAAAGATTACGTGATGCCGTGCGATATTGCACGCATATGCGAAGACTTTATTTCGGAGAGAAAATAATATTCAGTAGTTCAATTCCGTCAAATAGAAATATTCCTGATTCAGACGGAATAAGACTATAACTAATTCATTTATTAAAAACTTACTAAATACCTGAATGCTCTTTCAAAGCAATTCGCGATGTAAAATAATTATCACATTTGAGGAACAGGGATGAATTGTTGTAATTTCTGGCATCCAATTCACGAAAGATTGAGTGAAATGTAGCTATTCAACACTTGCATTTATGAGCTTAATTATTAAACCAGAGGACGCCTTATTTCGAGTGAAATGTGTTGATTTTCACAACACGCAAGAGGCCTGGAGCACGCACTGGATTTTCCAAGGTGAATTCTCATAGGCAAACAGAGACCGGCGCAACAGCAGTAGGTGTACTTCTTCCATATTGTTACTAGACACCATTGCAATGAACATGTAGACAATGATGGCTGTTCTACGTATATGGGCAACACGAACGTTGATCCAGATAATTATAAATGATTATTTATACGCACAAGGAAATGTCAAAGTAAAGAATGCGGATGGATAGTCACTGATTATATGGACATGATTGATACTCGTTTAGTATGCACCAGTACGTATTCTAACTAAATAAGTATCTTGTATATTCAAATAATAAGTGACCATCCATTTCCTTTGTTGTCTATGATATATACATGCTGCTTGCATGCTGGTGTATACTGTATACTGTATACAATCATTTTACATGTATTCTCGCCTGCAGTGGCATTATGGCATATTTAAGCATGCTCATTATGTTGTTGAGTAAACTGATATAAAAATGGCAAAAAGGCACACGTGAATTGAAGTACATTATATAAAGCGCACAGCTATGAAGTTAACAGGAGGCCTATTCTAAGACCAAATTGCAAATACATTTTTATCACATAACAAAAACGCGCACACAACCCTGATGTATTGATACTATGAGTGGATCCAGCGAAGCACAACACGACTCCAGTCATTCGGAGGTTCTTTGCCGAGTGGCGAGTACAGCGGTTGAAATAGCACTTCGGTCATATCGCCAGTAAGCCACAACCGAACCACGCTATGGCGAGGTTTAAAAATGCCGAAGCAGAAATCCACGCTCAGTTTGTTCCCTCGGCAGTTGGACAACGGACGTCGCGAGGATCGAAGCCGAGGAGGTAGGGCTGGAACTCAGTGCTGCAGCCTAACTTCTCAGTTAGGCGAAAATTGTTCGAGGTTGTATCGAACATGAAATTAGGATTTTTTTTTTAGGGCGATGGCCGAAGGGGAGTATTGAGTTACTTATTGATTTAATTGTACGCGCTTGTTATTTGACCTATATCAACGACATTTTAGGCGGTACAGATTTAAATGTGTGAATGTAAATCATGTATATGATAATGATCGTGCATTATTTTCTTGTGATGGGGTATTTTCTTGGATTAAATGAGATCCGCGATGACTGATTAGATCACAATAATATCTTGGAAGATGTTGGTCAAATTAGACAATTTGGAACGTAAACAATTATTACAAAGTCTGTTACATGCACAGGAATGTTCTAAACACGTAATAGTTTGCCTGTTAATTAAGAACATGCCGATAACTTAATGATTTATAGCAAATACTTAAAAGATTCCCAGCATGTACGCACGAAGCCAGGAGAAAAAAATGTTAAA
>KB309702.1:90828-102937 GCA_000328365.1 Capitella teleta
GACTTGTTTGGCCTGATAAATACCCTGTAGATGCAATTTATAATAAGTTATGCTTCCACAATAAAATGATCTTTTTGAGTGGTTCAATAATATCAAATTCGAATACCACAGAGCGAGCGCACACAATTCGCGATACACAAAAAGCGACAAGATATGAAAATACTGTTTGCTTAAATTCTTTAAAGTGAAATACACACCGCGAGTACATTAGCGTCATTGCTTCTTGCAACAACCCACTCCAAAGATGCGTAACGGTTAGTTATATAAAACTATGTTGCATAACATTAAACAATATTATAAATACGATTCACATACTGAGCATAAACATTTCTCTTTCGCTGCCCTACAACTTACAGCTCTGATCTCAGATAATTATTGATTGCATTGAAGTTGGGTAAACAGGTAATAGCATTTTGTCGATCCTAGAATGGCTCATGCAACGAACAAAAGTATCTAAACGCCCAGCTGGACGGACCACTTTGCTCACTTAGTTTTACCTTCAATCAATTTAATTGATTATATAATCTGCTTATGATAGAGAATGATAAAAATCCTTTGGATAAACATGGGAATTTTCACAAACTCTAAGCCAAAGAGATCCGCGCTCTATGAATCTCATTCTTGTCTATATCTCATGCAAATACTTGTACTTATATATATTATGCCTGTATTTCGTTGCAGATTTCAGGGTGAATTACAAGAACAAAGAATAAGGAGTCAAAATGGCGCTGAGAAACAAGAAGACGGCCATCTTGCTGGTCATCTGCCAAATCGTGTTCATCATTCTGTTCGGTGTGTTTGTCGATTACGCCCCGGATGCGGACGCCAGACACCCTGGCAACAGCCACGACCAGAATGGAACCGACCACGAAAACAACTCACTTAAGATGTACTATCCAAGTGAGTTCACCAGGGATGAGAATGCATTGAGTAAATACTAAATACAATCTGCTAAAAAGTGAGCAAAGATGAATGGAATTTGAGTTGAAATCCTGAACAAATGAAAAACTGAGGCGGCGTTAGACTTCTCAGTTAAATGAAATTGCAGCTTGCTTGTTGGGGATGAACCTTAATGTATGTTCATCTTGGATTTTAAGCTATGAATGAATTAAATTTCAATTCCAATTTCATAATTGAATTCGAATTTAATTCCTCATCCAAATATTTACAAGTAATTATGAATGCGTCGCTTCTGCAAATCTCCAAACTTGCAGAGTACACATGTTTAACCAATATAGTTGCGTTGCATATGACCCTCTTGGTTCAATTGCCGTTTGATGTGTTAACAAAAAACCACTTCATAAAACAACGCCTCCCTCCGAAATCGCTTACACACATGCTTTCGAATATGAATTTCAAAGAGGCAGTTATATTATCACAATGACCTCATTAAGTTTCCAGGTTAAGTGTTCGCATGCCAGCAAGCAACACGTGGGGTCCCTGGTGTACCGTTATGATTTTTTCCACCATTTCACAGTGTTCCAAGATGTGCACGTTATGATCTTCGTTGGCTTTGGTTTCTTGATGACCTTCTTGAGACGCTATGGTTTCGGGGCAGTCGGGCTCAACTTCCTCCTGGCAGCCTTTGTCATCCAATGGTCACTTCTCGTCCAAGCGTTCTTTGAGGTTGGACAGCATGGTGGCGGAAGGTTCGAGATTGACGTCACAACGTAAATATCAATAGCACGCAACCATGCACTGATAATCAAGTTAATCTTGTGCCTCGGTAGAATGCTGACTTCTGACTTCGCGTGTGCGGCTGTGTTGATTTCGTTCGGGTCTCTTCTCGGCAAAGCAAGTCCCATCCAGCTCATCACAATGGCGCTCATTGAGATTGTCATCTTCACAATCAACGAGCACATTGGCGTCGGCCTTTTCTCAGTGAGTCCCCAATCTCCTCCTCATCCCCCAAGGCTCCGCCCACCTCTTCCTCATCTCATCGCAGGCTGTTGACGTGGGTGGATCCATGTACGTGCATGCGTTCGGGGCATACTACGGTCTTGCCGTCGCTCGCGTTCTCTACAAGAATTCTCACAAAGAGAACCCAAAAGAAGAGTCCAACTACCACTCTGATCTGTTTGCCATGATTGGTTAGTGATAAATGAAGTAACACACCTGGTGTAATGATCATTCATATAGGCACCATATTCCTCTGGATGTACTGGCCCAGTTTCAACAGCGCCCTCGCCCCAGCAGACGACCAACACCGTGCGGTTCTGAACACGTACCTCGCGTTGGCGGCATGTTGCGTCGTTACGTTTGCAATTTCATCCTTGACCGACGCCAAGGGTCACTGGGATATGGTCAGATAACGGTAATCCAGCTAGAAGAATAACACATCACTTTCTTTATTCCAGGTTCACATCCAGAATGCCACTCTGGCCGGTGGCGTGGCTGTGGGAACCAGCGCAGACATGATGCTTCATCCGTTTGGCGCTCTGATGGTCGGATCCGTTGCTGGCATGATTTCAACCCTCGGTTACAAGTACCTCACGGTGAGAACCGGAATCAGTACTACTGCGGAATCACTTACTGCATTGATTACTCGCAGCCCTTCATGGCAAATCGACTGAAGATCCACGACACCTGTGGGGTGCACAATCTCCATGGCATGCCTGGCGTCATGGCTGGCGTCATCGGTGCCATCATGGCAGGCATTGCTTCCACACAGGAGTATGGTTATGGGTCGGTACACCAGTTTAACCACAACCGCCATGGTAATGTCTTCCTTCGCAGACTTTACCAGATCTTCCCAGCACGTTCGCCGCAACGCAACACAACAGAGTACGAGGACATCCATGAGGTGTTCTCTCTGGTGCAGCCAGGAATTGGCAGGAGTGCCATGGCTCAAGGGGCATACCAGGCCCTCGCACTGGCGGTCACTCTCGTCTTTGCTATCGTCACTGGAGCTCTTACTGGTCAACTGATTGGTCAGCTGGTACTGAGTTTTGATTCCTCTTTTCTTTCTTGTAGGACTTCTCCTGCGTTTGAAGATCTTCGACCAACCTGAAGGAGGAATGATCCATGATGACGCTGCCTGGTGGGGAACTCCAGAGGACTTCACTGTCGAGGTCGTCAACGGAAACAAGAGTGCCAAGGGACTCATGACGGAGATGGAAGACAAGTAGTGCAATATCCAGAACGGTATTCACAGCTGGAATATAACGATAGGATCAGAGTACCATGTTAATTAGCATAGGAGTTCAATTTCTCTATCAATTAATGTCATTTACGCGAAAAATGTATCAGACTCTCGTTTTGTGGCTTCATAGGTAGATACTATAATGCTCAATATATTGGTACCAGAAATGCATGCATCTTTTTTTATTCATCAAATGAACTAATCCATTTTATTTGTAAAAAAAATAAAAAAAATGAAAAATTGTATAAAGATATATTAGAACATTAAGTGTCTCTGTCTAATTTATATTGTAATTATATATTATTATATATTACAAATTAATTATCAGAATCCCAATTATCAGAATTAATGCCATTATGGAAACGCAAATGAAGATCTTTTTGTGCTTTTTTTTCTTTGCATGAGCAGCTGCCTTCTGCTCAAACATTCAGCGAACTTAACTGATGAATTGTATCGAAAGGTGTCGGAACAACACGTGTGTAAAGAACTAAACATTGTTGTCATCGTTTGCAGATGCAGCAACCATATTACTATGTACGTCATTTCTGGACACTCGTGGCAGTAGAGCACGTATTCACGCAGACCCTCGGCGTTACCATTGAGCATCCTAGACTGACACGGAGCATTTGATAACCACGTCTGCATCAATCGCACTTGACGGACAAGAGCATTGCCTGTAAGTTAACTACATGCATACCAGGTGTGCATCGACCCACAGGTATTTCCAGTCGCTCTTCTGTTCTTTCAATGCAAATGAAAGAGGAGGAAGTTCACATCAAATTGAAACCAACACTCTTGCGGAACAGAAGCCAAGAATCTATGATGATTAAATTTGGGAAAATTAATCAAAAAGAGAAAACCTGCTCATAATTGAGCGAAATAATGCAAGAGACAAGGCAAAATCAACCAGTACTTAAGTATTAAAAAAAATAAAATACAATTTATTCACACACAATATAACTCATACAGAAATGAACACAGATGATTTTCAGATAACCTCAAAGTCCGGGGGGCTGGCCAGTGAGTCCGAATCCAACGCATCCCTCGGTCGGTCTCCCCGCTCCTTATCATGTTTGTGTCTCTTTTTATGTTTGTTCTTCTTTTTTTTCTTCTTCGCCTTGTGCGCTTTGTGAACTCCGTCTTCAGCCAGGGGGGTGGGGGGGGCTGAAGAGTGTACGCTGGGGGTCATGACCTGTGGAGTGTTGTCTGCTGACGCGTACATCTGACTATCGTAATCCATGCTTTCGACGACCGTTTCGATAACCGTCTCTGAAATCACGGCTCGATATGAGGCATGCAAGGCGAAATATTCACAGACCTTCTTGGATGAGGACTGGGGACCCTACGGAGGAGTCTTCGCTCAATCTGGCGACAAAATCGTCTTCTTGCCTCTTGTGGATGGATGTGTCGAGCGGATGATCCAGAAGAGAAGCCGGAGGATTCTGATCCAGAACAAGTGAATCCTTCTGGAGATATTCAAGAAAAGTCGCCATGTTTTGTAAATGCTTTAAAATTATTAATGGACACAGCTTTTTCCAAGTCACTTCTTTAATAATTATCCATACTAATACAAATGAACAAGTTGTATGGAAGAGAAAATGATTATTATCATTGCTTAGATTAATTATTTTGACATGCGGCTCTTCTTAAAGTAAGACCTACCGAAGTGAATCTCGCAAATTCGTTAGCAAAAGAAGTTTTTGATGGTTCACTTTTCATTTCGGGTGAATTGATCTACGAAAAACAACGCAAATACACAAAGAAATATTTGGTGGATCAAACAATGCGATACGCGTCAGAGAAATATATAATAAACTGACTCTGATCTTGAATTTAAACTGGGAGTCATCCTGTGAGGCGTTTGAGACGGTCATGTTTTGGTCCAGACTTGACCTCATATTGAACTCAGAAGGGTCAGAGTGCAAAGGTGAATCTGCTCTACGCTTGTGTTCGTTACTGCCAACAGAAATATTCAAATCTTCATCCTCATCGTCTTCCTGCAAACAAAATCCAAGAAATCATAAATTGGAATTTCACGGAGCAGTCACATATTGAATTGTGATCGCACACCAAAACAATCGCTGCGGAATATTAATTTCCAAATATTTTTGCTAATTATCTCACCATCTCTTATGACTCACCATGCGTTTCATAGAACAATAAATCAAATACTATTCTTCGAGAGCAATACTATGAACGACCCAGATTAAAAAAATAATAAAATTCATACAAATAAGCATGAAATGAAGAGACTTAGGAAGAGCATGCAAGAAATAAGCGTACCATGAAGTCATCTGGCATCACGCAAGGATTGAACTTTGTTCTCTTCTCTTTCAGGTTCAGAACCATCATGGACTAAAAACATTGAAACAACGGAGCATGCACCCACAACAGACCCACAAGTGACACTGGAATACCTCAGGAATGGGCAGGCACGCTGGCCGCGTTCTCCCGTAAAGCGTGAAGTAGAGGTCCGCGATGTCACAACGCAGGCGAGAGTCATGAGAAAAACCAGAACTGAAAAGTTTCAGGTTTCGATAAAAAAACACACACAAAAATGCACAAAAGACATTTTTACATTTTTTTTTTTCAAGCCATAAGCTTCTTAGTGAATTCCCGATAATCACTTACTTCATAAGTTTCCATAGCTTTTCAACCAGAGCAGGCGTACTGAGAGAACTGTCCTCCTTACGTTGAAACGGAGGGTTCTTGCAGATCATCTGAATCAAGCAATGTCTGTGGGGTCATAAGGTCATAAGGTCAAGAGGTTAAACCGGGGCCTGACCTGATATAGGGTTCAGGGTCCTCCTCAATGACTTCCAGCAACCATTGCCAGATTTCAAAACTGCCTTCGACTGAGAAACACAAATGAAGTTTTTAATAATTACGCAATAAATCACCTTTCGTGAAGTCCACCAGGGCTTCCAGAGCAGCCAAACGCACATCCAGGAAATTCCCCTGCTCAGCGTAACTCCGGAAGATGGCTGCGTCACTTGGCAAATGTCCAAACTTCTGCAGCTTGCGAATAGCTTTCAAACAGCTAATTCATAATGATTAGCAAGGTCAGTGAACTCTGTGGAGGTACCTGACGGTGATGACCAAACGGTAGCAGGGAAGAAGCTTCTCCAGATTCAGGTATCGCGTGAGTTCTTCCAGAATGAGGCTGGTATCGGGAGTGAGGGAGTCTGTGCTGGGACACATGCTGCCACGCCAAGAGAAGTTATTACACACGGTTCTGGTGCACAATGAGGTCATACTGACCCAGTTACAGTAACCATGGTTACAGCCGGCGTTATGGTCTCTGCTACTGCGTCTATCAAAGCTGCTCGGTAGTAATTGTCTGAGTACTGGATGATTAAAGATATGCTCATTAATTAACTTCATTTATATTAATCAAGGTGACTTTCATTGACTTGGTGCAACAGACCTTATTCTTGCTGTTGTCGTTATATTTGAAGAGATCCAGAA
Organism: Capitella teleta; assembly: GCA_000328365.1. Classification (NCBI taxonomy): domain Eukaryota; kingdom Metazoa; phylum Annelida; class Polychaeta; family Capitellidae; genus Capitella; species Capitella teleta. The sequence continues at coordinate 97,439 of KB309702.1, forward strand.
TGAAGCCATGCACGTCTGGGGGGCATATTCCATGTACAGTCCGCAACCCAGCCATGAGTCCAGGAATGGCCTGAATTCAGAACGGTAAAACCAAGATACAGAATCCAGAGACAAAGCGCCCACCTTTTGAAGGAAATAATGCTGGAAATTATTGAAGTGATTTTGTCTGACGATTGTTGGACAAGAGTGAGATCCGAATAGTTTACGGAAGATGGTCATCATCGCCGGAGGCCCTGCCCACGACCCTACCATGGAATTGGCCACCTGCCAAATAAGTACATTTCAAGGTCAGAGGTCATATCCATGTAAATTGCTAAACTAACCTTAACGAGACCCTCTGCTGCAGCGATTCTCACGCGATAGAAACACTGGTCGCTTTCAATCGTGTCAGTCAGAGCTAGTCGCGTTTTAGGCGTGGGATAATTAGTGAGAGCTGTGATGGCCTAGGGACACAAGAAGCGATTTATGCCCTCCTCTTAGTGAATAAAAAAGAAACTTACTTGACATTGTGAAACGACACAGCGCTCGTATCTGAGGAGGTACTGCCACATGAAGTCTGGTTGCTCCAATTGAACCGAGCGGAGAATGAACATCTCCGGATCAATTCTCATCCACAGAACGGGAGAATCAGCACTGGAAAATCAGCGTTCATTTCAACGCACAACGCACAATGGAGAACAGACTCTGTGTCGCCAAGATCCATGTCAATCTCTTCGCCCGTACAGAGAGGAATCTTCTTCTTTTTGTGCCTGAAAAATATTGATTGATTAACGATTATTAATAATATTATTTATAAAACTGACCGCCGACTTTTGGAATGGCACGTGATTTCAAATTTGGTTTTATTCTCTTCGATTTTGAAAGTGTGGTTGAAAGTGCCATCTAATTCCTGAAGTACAACCGTTAAGGGCCCCTGTTGAAGAAATCAAGAAATGAACAAAGGAGTAACTCAAGTACCGGGGGAATTCAATTAATCATTAGTAGAGTTGGCCGAATCATGAAAAAGGCCGAATCACCGAAGCCGAAGCTTCGGAAGTCTATTATTCGCCGGAGCCGAAGCCGAATCATTTGCAACTTCTGTAATGAAACATCCTCGCTATCCTTGCCTAGATAAAAATCCTCTAATTCCACCTTTTATGTGGTTTCTCCCCTTAAATATCCTGTGTGAGTGCATGTACAGGCCTATATATAGTATACCCTAGGAGAGAGTTGGAAGAACATGAAGTGAAAGTATTATCCCTCCCTGCACCTGCAGTTGCCATGACGACAGATTTGACAGTATTGCTTTTCAAGTTTGAAGCTCCATGAGCCATATTTAAATGATATGCTAATTAGTAATTTCAATTCTATTTTGGGAACAAGCCCTGGGATACATGTCATAAGATTGGGGGGAAGGGGGAATCTACTTAGGTCACAAAGGTCACAAAGTCTCCAGCTAATTAGGATCCGATACCCGGTCAGGTGACCAACATAGGGGCGTGGTTATAGTACAACAATCCTTATAAGGAAACCATTAACATATCTCCTAGACAGTTGTCTGGATAGCTGCCAGAAATTCATTCTGACTTTTACTCGCCAAACAAGTACCGTATTGGCACCTTATTAAATATACAGCGAATCCATGTCTTGGAAATATGCTGATTATGTGATATAATTATTATGGATACTTATTCTACATGTAGCATTACCATTCAGCCGACAGACTTCATGAATATATATTTGTTTTCCCAATAGAACTGCACGGTGGTTGTTTACACTTTCTTCTGGATTTTTCTTTTCACTCTTCGGCTTCGCTTCGGCAAAAGCCAAACCACCGAAGCTTCGGGGGTGGGCCAATATTCGCTGAATTCCGAAGCCGAATCCGAAGCTTCGGCCAGCTCTAATCATTAGTATTCGGTATAAACTTACCACGTAGCGTAGAGCTCCTTTAGTGGTCCATTCTTGCTTCAGCTCCAATTCAATTATGTTTCTTTTCCGATTGAAGACAAACTGACCAAAGAAGCGAGCATGACCTCCCTGCTGACTGGACAAAGGTCAAGGATACAATATTTCACGCAGCAAGAGAGCCGAGGAAGAAATACAACGTAAGTCAAGGATACACCCATTCCTGAATAAATGGTTGGATATCTTTACCAGTCACTGTTGAAATCGCTTTCTGCAACTGAAAATTATAACTAACGAATAAAATAAAGGCATTCCATTTTATCATAACAAACAGCGGGAGTTGAAAGCAGCATGTTGTACCACGTGCCCAAGTAGAACTTCTGTTGAGCCACTTGCGTTGCAACGGCTAACAGTTTGTTCAAAACCTGCGCAGAAACAATAATAATAAATAAACTAACATATTTGAGAATTTTGATGGTTCACCTGAAGGAGAAGTTCCCGACCCAGTCTGAGTTCCAGCATACGGATGATGAGGGCTGCTTTGCGGGCGTAGATGTCGGCGTATCGCGGTGAAATCGTATGCGGATGGTAGATGCTGAAGTAGAGTGCTGGCGTCTCTTTACTGACGGACGGATCCAGAACGATTGGCCCAACTTCGTTCTCGTAAGCACGCACTGCTTCCAACTCCTAAAATGAAAAACAAAATTGACGGCAAAGATTTTGGTTAATTCAAGAACTAACCTGCCCCACCCAATGGCGATATTCGTTGTTGCCAAATGCTTTGCGCCTGTAGAGGCCTCCAAGATATCCAGTGATCCCTTTAGGTAACCAACAGTCGTACCTGAAATTAAAAGATTAGATGGGAGCTGAGATACGGAGATCTGACCATGAATTCATTGAAATGAAGCATTTGAAGAATTGAGCCGCAATGCCATTTGCCATGTGTTGCCGCGTGATGGGAATTTGATCAATGATGTTCTTGGTGTGCAGGAGGTTTGTGCTGAAGAGCGTGAGAGTGGCGTACGGCATGGCCTCATCAAACGCCATGTCCACAAACACCTGCTTGTAGCATGTGTACGGATAACGGCATGAGAGCAACTCCTCATAGAACTCAAATGCCTGAAAAAGGGAAAGTGAAGGGCGCTTCAGAGGAAAAAGGAAAAAGGGGAAAATCTGACCTCATGAAGCTGAGACGTTGTCTGCTTGAGAAGGGGAAGAAGATGCGGCAGACAGAAGTGAGTGACCTCATGCATGTAAGGATCAACAAACACTTCGAATGGCCTGCAGAGCAGATGTACAATTTCTCAGATGTCTCATTGCTTCCACTCACCCTACAGCGAGCGCTATGTTAGGAGCTGCGGTTGGCGCTGATAGGTAATAATGATAGGTCTTTTTACGCAAGTCAGCTGTGTAAACTGTTTCGATGAGATCTCCGCATGAAACAGCCGTCATGTACATGTCAACAGAGAACTCTAATTTCCAAGTGCACAACTCAGTGTAGCTGTCAACACAGGGAAACCACAAGCTACGAAAGGCAAAAATAAGCTCATGAAAATGAAACATTTTTATTCTTTACCGTGAAGAGTTTTCGTGGCCATAAGTGAAGAGGTGAGCCCCTCGATCAAGCATCGTGCCGTCCAGATCAGGCACCACGAACTTCACGCCCCCCCTTGGTTGTTCAAGTGAGAACTCAATGCAAATGCGAATCATTTTCATCTCTGATGAATGGAGCATTCGAGAGACGCCTCACTTCACGTTATTCTTACCTTGAACGATCGCAAGAGCTTCTGCAGGGAGCTTTACAGCGAGCTCGCCATTTCCGTGATCGCTATCAACTGCTGTCATGGCTGAATAATGACAATTTTCAAAAAAGTCTAAATTTCGTCTGAAAGAAATGATTGAAGAAGGAAGGAGACGCATTCAGATGAGCCTCACTGTTTGCCATCCTCTTGGCAAATCTCTAAGGTTGGGTCGTTGTAGCTAAAAATAGCATCCCATGTGTCGTTCACAGCAACACGATATATACGTGCAAATGAGTTAAGAATTTATCACAAAATATAAAATTTCCATAATCAAAGCAATCGCAATTTCAAAGGATATGGCACTGTTTGCTGTTGAATTTTACTTTCTTCAAATCTGGTCGAAGAGGGTGAACTTGCATTTCAACATAACCCTGGAAAAATGTCTTATGCATGCAGCCACACATGGTTTGCAACCAATGTAACTTACGACCATGGATTCCGTCTCAAAGTTGAAGCCTGTGATACACAACGTCTGATGAGCTGTGAAGAGAAGGAAGGATTCCCAATCACAACAAATTATGGCTGAACTCCCTTGGCTATACAAGGGTGACACCAGAGGATAGAGAGTAACAGTAAATTAGGTACCAGTACTTCTAATAAATACAAGACTAACAAGTTCAATTATATTATTAATAAATAATTATTATGCTGGTTCAGGTTGTCGCTCGACTTCTCTGTTAGTGCTACTAGTGTTAATTACCTCAATTCAATTCCCATTTGGTGGCATACATGTGGTACGTTCAGTTATGAACTTCGTATGTCTCCTGACCCTTGTCGAATAAATCTATCTATCTATCTACCAAGTACCATTCAGTGATTCACTCATTCAGTCCATTGTTATGATTGTAAATAAATTCAATCGTAAATTTCATTATTAAATTGATTTTGCTTCGATTCTATAATAATCAATTTCATTTAGATTCATTGGTACACAATCTACAAAAGATGCTGGTACATAATTTACATAATTACAACACTCTTGAATACTGAATACATATGAAATGTGGGCGATAATACCGTTGAACGTTCGAATTCAATATATAATATAATTGTTTTACCAATTCTGAAAGGCCTAGCCGCATCAGATAGCCGACCATCTTTCTTAGATTTACTCATGACGAGCAATCAGAGCAAACGTTGTTCAAAATATAAAATGAAGCGATATTTTTTGTGAATCAATTAATTGCTCATATCTGTGATGCCATCTTTTCGCAGAAGAAAGCATTTGATTTTTTTGTTTTTTTGTTTTTTTTACCCCGTAAGGTGGGTCTTTTAACCATCAACAATATTTTAAGGCTATTATGAAATTGCCATCGCGTTGTTTGGTGGATTCCCAATTGTGCAGTTGTGCCCGATAAATTATATCTCGAGGGAAGTCGAAACTAGTGGCATTAGCAAATCTTCCATTAGCTAGGTTTGGATTTTGTAGTTCGAGTGTTATTGTACAGTTATTTAATTTCTTATTTAATGAATTCTCCTGAAATTTCCATTCAGTTATTACACCGGTTTAAAACTTTTCATTCCAGCTGTTCTTGTTACATTATGATCGCATCTGTTTCGTTTTGTACTTCTGCATTTCGTTCTTAGTTCTCGGCCAGTAAAGTCACAGGGCTCCGTTCGTCGATCTCTTCATTTCACCATTTTCCATCATCAATCCTCCTTTATAGTCTCTCGTACTATAAAATGGTGGCAGCTAAGAGATTCAAGAACCCCCAGAACGCCTAAATTCGATGATATACACCTGAATTTCGCCTCAACCGGTGATTTCACGTCCAACCACGAATCGAAGCTGTCGTCCCTTGTGGGCGACTCA